>JBAMJV010008179.1:0-75586 GCA_037951105.1 Echinarachnius parma
ACCTACCGTCATACGTTACCTGTCATAACCCTTCCCCTTCTCGGTCGCTTTGCTCCCTCGGGAATCGGTCTTGTTTACGACCTTGGTCATGTTGTTGTGTCATACATAATGTGGTGTTTTATGCACTGTTTGAACTGTATATGTCAATTTGCGAATATTATTTTGGGGGTGCATATTTGTTTTTCTTCATGAAACAAATATAACGTCTTTTCCCGGTCGGTAGAATCATTACGCACTTAACCACATTATAGTACATGTCGTCGAGTCAGAATTTCCTTCCTAGGTATGCACCAGATTGCACAGCTTCAGGACCCAAAGTGCAAAAGCTCCCTACCATGGGCATATGGGAGGGGGACACTCACTTCTCACACACCCTCCCCCTGCTTAGTCGCATCGCTCCTTCGGGCTTGGTCGCTTCGCTCCCTCGCAAAGTCCCAGACTCACAAATGTTCGAAATCATTATTTTTTTTATCACCGTAGTTTCGTTAGGAAAATGTTATTTTCACACAATCAACTTACTTTTTTAAGCTTGACGTTTCGAACATCTTCGTTGTTCTTCATCAGAATGTCTGAGTCTGACCGCTAGATGGCGCGGTCAGACACTGGTCCCACACGTGACTCAGCATGTAGCCCCCCTCGTCTCTGTTCATGTTCTTAGTCTTTCTTATCCACACCGCTTCCTTTACCCATCTGGTAAAGCGGGTAGATTCTCTTTCCAAGACTTTGCTATTGTCCCAATCGATGCTGTGATTATATTGCGCGACATGATCCGTGATTGCTGATTTGTTTGTTTCAGTCAAAGATGCTTTCCTTTGTGATCTTGTGAATCTTTTCTCTTTCACTGTTGTTACATCTTTTTTGTGTTCTTTAAGACTTACACCAAATTTCCTACCCGTCTCTCCTACGTATGCCCTATCACAATTAGCACAAGGGATCTTGTATGATTGAGTGACCCCCGCAACGGCACCCTAACACATTTCTGACAGTTTAAGACTTAAAAATCATTCAAATTTCTTGAAATTATACTCACATATTGAAAAAATGGTGCAGATTCCGATGCGATGATCAGATTTGCGATATATTAATCATATTTCGAGATATCGCCTTCGAACGCGCGCGTGGTTTTTTGGCTTCACGAGTTCGAAGTGTTTTTAATACCGGCACCCACTCAACCCTCATTGACAGTGCACGCAACTCAAAATTTCTTGTGCGATGTTGGTATTATTTATCGTATTACTCGTAGCGGACGATCAACGCATTATTTCTCCTCAAAATTTCGACCAGTTCAGTTTTTAAGGGTAGCGCGCATCATCTCATGCGCGATTGTTTACAACACGCGCAAAAACAAATATTACGCGGGGTGCCGATATTAAAAACAGTGCCGATGTGTAGTACACCTATCATACACACAATCAGTCGTTTCATGTATGTCCTGCTTGTCCTTGGGGTGTACTAGTAACTGTCTGAGGGTCTTGTGGGGTCTCGATGCTGTGGCCACTCCTGCCTGACGCATATATCTTTCAATGGGTTCCGTGACCCCTTTCACATATGGTAGAACCGCGAATGGTTTTGAGACTGTCTGTGTAGCGCTTGAAGTCTTCTTTGCCTTGGATTGTGTTGTCTTTGGTTTTCCCATTGCATCTTTAACCCGTTTGAAAGACCAATCTGGATACCCGCAGGTTCGCAGAGCTGAGTGAATATGATCTTCCTCTCCAGTCTTGTCTTCCTCTGCATTGATGACGTGATTTTTTTCTGGCCATTAATGTTCTAACTACTGATAACTTGTGGTTCAAAGCATGGTGTGAGTTGAAGTTCAAGTAATGGTCCGTATGGGTCTTTTTCCTATACACTGTGGTTTTGAGAGTTCCATCCGGTCTTCTACAAAAGAGGACATCGAGCATAGGCAGTTTACCATTGACTTCTTCTTCGTAGGTGAATTTGATGTTCCCTGTCTGGTCTTTTGTATTGAGATGGTCTGTGAGCTGTTGTACTGTTCCTTCTTTGACGACTTCAAACACGTCACGAGGGGGGCTACATGCTGAGTCACGTGTGGGACCAGTGTCAGACTCAGACATTCTGATGAAGAACAACGAAGATGTTCGAAACGTCAAGCTTAAAAAAGTAAATTGATTGTGTGAAAATAACATTTTCCTAATTAAACATTTCACAATCAGATGAATCTTATCAAGGATGACCGTAGTTTCGTTCCAACCGCATATACAGGGTGGCCCAAAAAACGGAACGGGGCACTTCCCCAAAATATAGTAACAAATGTATTATGTCCATCGGATAGGGTGTCTTTTAAAATGAACAACGATACCAAGAACAGTCAATTTGGTCGTGAAGTTTTTGTTTTAGGGCGCTGTGAGTGACACCATGTCAGGTTCTCTTATTTGTCAATTTTACCGAGCCAGTGCTTGATAAATCGCACGTAACGCCTTTTATATATAGCGTTGAACAACGCGCGCCATTATAGTGTGCACCAGGGGGGGGGGGGGGGGTGGGAAACTCAGCCACCATGATGGTCTTGGCTGAACGCGATTAGAAGCCTTTTTGCAACGTCACAAAACGTCATCAAAAGTATGACAGGCTGTGTATTTCGAAATTGATCTGGAATTAAATAATAAAATACATCAGATTGAGTGATGAAAATATTGACCACCTCTATATCTAGCGTAATTAGTTTGTGTTGCCCTTTTCTACTCCATAAATAAGACCACTTTTTAGGTATATTTTGTGTTAAATACTGTTTATGATTGCTCTCGAATTGCAGAAGAGTCGCCTTTCATACACGGATCACTGTGTCAGCTAAGGGCAAAATTTGTTATCAAACGCATGGCGCGCAAATTCACAAGTGTACGCGTTTTTGTCATGTTTGCCATAGAAAACGTACAGTATGAGTGCGCTTGGTAAAGTGCGCGCCTTACGTACATGTACATTCCTATTGTTTCGTCATATCATTTTCCCATAATGCAGTCGTGTGACGAAGTTCCGGCCTTCATAACTGCTTATAAGGTAGCACGGTAGTAATTAATCCGCCTCGACTTTTTTGTCAAAGTGACGGAGGAAAGATGACGTCATTTTTTTTCAGAAAATAAATCAGAAACAATACTTAAGTTCTTTTTATCTGTATTTTTATGCTGGATTTGGCATTAAGGTAGTGCTATCTTCCATAATAAGCCCAAAATCTGGATAAATCTGGTAAATAATGAATTTTGTTGATTATTCAGTGCAAAGCATGCAGATCTGGAATCCTTTAGACAAGACCATGGAAAAATATGTACAGTATTCTTCGTTCAAGGCTCATTTAATTAATTTTCCGCTGCATCAATTTTTTGTTAATTTTTTCTGTTGATAGATCTACCATGATAATAGAGATATATGAACAAATAGAAAACTTCATGCAATCGTTTTCATTTTATGTTAGATTGAAATCATGGTTTATAGTGTGTAAGTCTATGTGGAGAATAATTACTACCGTGCGACCATAACAAGGCCGTCAGTCCGCCATTGGTTCATGTACAAAATGTACAGGGTACGGTTACTGCGCGCGGTACAGTTTACCTTCTAGTTCTACAACGGCAGTAGCCTTTAGTTAAGGCTCTATATGGCTTGGATATTCCCTATGCGATCGCGAGCTAGCTAGCTGTAAGAGAGCTAGATACTTTTAAACTGGCTCCCATATATAGCCTTTAGTCACTCGATTCGAAGTAATTTATTAATGAGCAACGAGAATAAGGCATGACTAATTCATGAGAGAAATCATCAACCAATCAGATCGCTAGATGTGGATACCGTCTGCCTAATCGGTGGCGTGTTCCATCGTGTATTAAGGGGTTTATTTAGTATCAGACATTAATAGTATCATGACTATCATAATGATAACATTTGAGATACATTACAATAAAAACTAAAGCATAGAAATACCTTTTTGCATCCATATCAAATCTCAACTCTTTATTTTAAAAGAAAACAACATATTTTGTAATGACGTACCCTATAAATAATGGACGCGTCCGCACAGGCATCCGTTCAGTGCATACAGCCTACGCCAGTCCGTCGCGGAGACCCTATAACATATAACAACCACTACTCTATGCCACTAACACTGTATTGTGCAAGGTTGCGCTTGGTTTTACTATGCAGCTTTAAAACGAAGACTAACACTCACAAACAGCTGATCTACCTGGTCCGTGGCATATGAATATGGGCTTCGTAGATTTTCTACAAACGAATCAGTATAAATAAAAGAAAAGAAAATTTTTCACGTTCACGAGTGACGATAGGCATTCGCGCTGCGCGCTCAAACTCGGCCTTTCGCGGTTAGTATACAGTGCCGTTGTAGAACCTGCCAGACAGCACGATGCCTATCGGATAGGCTACAACGGCAGTTGGTGTCATACTTCTATGGTGTGCACTCAGCCGTGTATCAAGAGAATGGGCATGGTCGTTCAATGGTATTACGGGCAGGGAGTGCGATTTAACTGGCAGTGACTAGGTAAAAATTGACAAAAATGGGCACCTGACATGGTCTCACTCACAGCGTCCTAAGACAAAAACTACACGACCAAAATTAACGTTCTTGGTATTGTTTTTCATTGGAACAGACACCCTATCCGATAGACATAAACATTTTGGTACTATTTTTGGGGAAGTGCCCCGTTCCGGTTTTGGGGGGCCACCCTGTATACGCTGCATGCAAAATATATGCAAGCCCACGTACGCACGTTATGTGGACGTGTTTACTGTGTACCCACAGTTACACAGCCCGACGGAGAAGGGCGAACTGTGGGTGAATTTAGACCCATTCTGCAGCGGTGTCCATTGAAGATTCAACTGATATTTCCGCATTCAAAGGTGCTATGACATGGAAATCCCATAGAAAATGAATTTTAGCCTAACAGGGATAGTTTTTCACGTGGATTCCAATTACAATAATACTTTTTTCAATGGAAAATTCATTAAAACAAGAAATCAACTTGAAAATAAAAATTGGGAACGCCCACAAAAATAATTCTCCAGAGTGAAATTCTGCTTGTGACCTCATCTGTCAATCACAACTCAGTTACTTATAAGATCAACAATGCACATTCGCCCAAGCTGAACGCCTGCTCACAAGAGTATCACATGATTGAATATTGGTTGATACTACCAACTAACACACTTGAAATTGCAATAGCAGTTGCTATGTGAGAAAAGCCCAACCAGCATTAGGATAAGAAAGGCACTGAATATTGTATGGAAGCATGCAGGGCATGCTATTGCGGGCATGTTCTTTTTGTCCTTCTCTTTTGCCATTTGATGTAAGCAGACCAGTGATATCAATAGCCTATCAGTGCTTTTCTTGTCATTATGGAGGTTGAGGTTTTCTGACATAGCAACTGCTATTGAAATTGAAAGTGTGTGGGTTGATAGTGTATTCAAAGATGTGATACTATTGTGAGCAGGCGCTCAGCCTGGGCGAAGGTGCATTGTTCATCTTACAAGTAACTGAGTTGTGATTGACAGATGAGGTCACAGGCAGAATTTCACTCTGGAGAGTTTTTTTAAGAGGTGGGGCTTAGCAAGATGAATAAAATAATGTATTGGGAATGCCAATCACTGGTCAGCTTACATTATATTACAAAAGACAAAATTACAAAAAGAACATGCCCACAATAGCATGCCCTGAATGCTTCCATACCATAGCTGTTCAGTGCCTTTCTTTTCCTAATGATGGTTGGGCTTTTCTGGCATAGAAACTGTTATTAAAATTGAAAGTGTGTTAGTTGGTAGTGTATTCAAACATGTGATACTATTGTGAGCAGGCGCTCAGCTTCAGAGAAGGTGCATTGTTTATCTTAAAGGGAGAGATCCTCTTTTGCAAGCCAAAATTCAAAAGTTGCGAGGTTATTGTCTTATATGAAAGGAAATGTCATTTAATAGCATGCCTGAAAAAATGAGGGCTTGGAATCTCTTTTTCGTGGAGTTATAGACCTAAATACCCAGGGGGCAAAGGGGGTTTAGCAGCTTTTGCCTGTTGTAAAAGGTTGGCCACCAGAAATGGCTTCTAGGACCCTCTAGGATCACAACCTAGGTGGACAACCTCGCGAACTAGCTACTGGAAGTCCACAGGATGAGTTTCAAGAAAACCACACCTATAATACACTAAATAGTGTGTTTTAGCCTTAGGGGTCATGAATACCCAGTCACACATCTTGCACAATTACACCACAATGCACTTCTGATTCCAGATTGTTGTTTCATGGAGGACTTTCCTAATGTCCTGCGCATCGTTTGGTACCAAATTTGAGCATATTGCATCTTTGGTTACTGTGTCACACGTCGTTACAACGTGATACATCACATACTGACGTGAAATTCGTATACAGCGCGTATGTATAAAAGGCAACTAAATTCTTAACAATGAAAAATAGGCTATATTTCGATCTTTAAACATGTAATTCGCATTTTAAATAGCTATTAAGAGCATTATATAATGAAACTAAGTATGTACATTAATAAACAATAAAACACATCAGCATTAAAAACAATGAAATACATACGAATATGAGTTTTTAATGTTATAATTTGTTTAGATGTGGTTAAATTACTATATCAAATGATACAAAATATATCCACAAAATTACATAATGCTTATCCCGTGAATGATATACCCAGGAGGAGGGAAGGGGTGTTCAAAAGACTAGCCATTCATCAATGGACTCCAAACATAATTATAATCGAAGTCTACCCACCTAGTTTGGTGTGTCTGTAGTGTGTATGTAGACTTACATGACACGTTTGAGGGCAAGTTTCATTCTAGGTCTAAAGGAGATATATCGTGAAAGTTGGTTCATGTTAAAGATTGGCCCACATAAATGTCTCATATGACCGTTCAAGAAACACAACCAAACTGTAAAGGACATTGGCTGTTAATGCAATGTGCGCCATATGTCACTGGCCATCTCATAAGGGTGAAGCATTTGAAGCAGTCACTGAATGATGGCACGCAAATCTATTGCTGGAAGAATTTCCTTTCGGTACTGATAACATACACCTTTGTTGAACATACAGTTAGGCCAGCCTGAAGTCTGCTGAACATGAACAGAGGTGTGCCCTATCCAAAATGAGCCAAAGTCTATGAAGTCAGTGGGAAACGTGCAGCTTCTGATCCACAGGAGTGTTTCACTATATCACTATGTCGGCTTGGATCTACACAACAGGCATGAAGAGGCTGTTACAAGGGTCTTACGTTATACATTCTACAACAGAGTAGTTCACAGAGTCGACAGAGTAGTTATTCATGCCAATGACACTGACGTCACAAGCACGTCTCACTGATCTCTCAGAGCTGTGGGTGAGGACAGCCCAGAATCGGCACATATCGACACTGCTGGTAAAAAAAAAACCTGCCAATGTTTTAACAGATGACATTATCACTTGGACACAAGAACTCGCAATGGATGTGTACATCACCAAAGCAGACCAGTTTAATGATTCCAATCTGGGAAATATGAGAGCTTAACATTTTTGAACAACGAGTCAGCTCTCTTGAAGCTACTGCCTCCTAAAGAAGACGCCTTTCTGCTTTGTCTCAAACGAGCTTCTCACGCCATCATTGATAAGAATGCGCACATTCCCAAGCCAAACATTCCATCATGTACAGAGTTTGGATAGTCCCTCAGTGATGGAAGTTCTAGTGTCAACTATATATACAGCAAGCCTGGGCAAGGCAATATTATGTTGATGGGTGCCAGAATAGCTGTTCCTATACATGAAGAAACCGGTTCCATACTTTGGATTTGGCACTAAGAGGAAACCAGTCTTCCCACCACTTCACATATTGCCGGGTTCCTTGAACAGAGTAGGTGAAATACATCACTGAACCCATGCTTTTCCATGAAGTCATACATGTCAAGCTGTCTACCAGTAGCAAAAAGCATAGTCATGCGCAGAACTTCATTGCTCTTGCCTGGTGCGGCTGTTTTCCTCGTTTCTTCTTGAGATTTGTCTTGTTAGGGTGTAGAAGGTGTTGAGCGTCATAAGTCTTGTCTTTTTCTTCTTACTGGAAAAGGACCCTGTTATAGTTCCTTCAAACACCCCCTTTTCACGTTGGTGAGGGTTTTTTTTACCGGAACACTGCACATTTGATATGTTCCTAAATTAATGCGTTGATGCTGTGTACGGTTTGGTTTCAACTACACCTCTTTATCCCCGATGACACGACATATATCATGATGTGTGCTGGATAACTGATGAATGAAGGTGCAGCATATATTTCAACTCGGCAGAGATGAGTTGTTTGGTGTAGTGAGTGGTTTGGTGTTTTTCAGTTTACGCTTGACGTGGACTTTCAGCAGATAGTCAACAAGGTTTTGCACACAGTTTGTGTTCCTATCTAGAAGGTCCTATACGCCACATCTGGGGTCAATCCTTAATAGCAGTACCCCCTTCCAAGCTTCATAATAATATACCTCTATTATAAGATCTAGTAAGAGACTCTGCTTTAAACTTGTCATGTAAGCCTTCAGTTTAACACTTCGTCCATTCTGGGTGAGTATAGGTAGTCCTCGCTTATAATTATTTTTGGAGTCCACTGATGGTCTTGTGACCCCCTCCACCCCCACATAAATGCACACACACATACACACACACACACACACACACACACACACACACACACACACACACACACACACACACACACACACACACACACGCACGCACACACACACACACACACACCTCTGTATCTGATTCAAATTATGAAAATTTATGATGTTTCGGATGGATTTTGTATCATTTTATCGCAATCTAAACAAATTAATACATTAACAACTCATATGCTTATGTATTTATTTGTTTTTTATTGGCTTTGTTTTGTATTGAATTATTAATTTACATAATTAGTGTCATTGTATAATGCTCTTAATATGTATTTCAAATCATATTAACGTCTTAAAGATTAAAATATAGACTATTATTAACTCTTAAAAGAGTTATTTGCATTTCATACATAAGCGCTGTATTCGAAATTTCATGTCCATGTGTGACGCATCACAATGTAACGACGTGTGACACAGTAACCAAAAATGCAATATGCTCACATTTGGTATCAAACGATGCGCAGGACCTTAGGGAAGACCTCCATGAAAAAACAATCTGGAATAAGCAGTGCATTGTGGTGTAATTGTGCAAGATGTGTGACTGGGTATTCATGACCCCTAAGGCTAAAACACACTATTTAGTGCATTAGGTGTGGTTTTCTTGAAACTCATCCTGTGGACTTCCAGTAGCTAGTTAGCGAGGTTGCCCACCTAGGTTGTGATCCTAGAAGGTCCTAGAAGTAATTTCTGGTGGCCAACCTTTTACAACAGGCAAAAGCTGAAAACCTAAAAAAACGGTGGTTTGCCCCCTGGGTAAAAACTGAATAAACTGAGGGACGTCGGTTAAATAGGAACATACGTATTTTCGGCCAGTGAGTAAGTTCATACATAGATTTCATGGAGTGCCAGATCGGTATGCATGACCCCTACGTGACCCGCGCTAGCTACGTGACCCGCGCATAAGTACTAATGTGTGAGCGTTTACCAAGCAAAATACCCAAACATCGCTTAAACTGACTACATGTAATTATATATTCTTTCTTTTTTAGATCTTTTTCCGTGACATACGTTAACAAATGTCGGCTTCACAATACCTTTACGAGAATTAGTACTATATTGTTGTAATATTATGCTAAATCAGTTGAACTCCTTTATTGACCGATATATAGTTTAAATGGAGGGACGCATTCGTTTTTCATTCGTAGAATCCAAATTAGAGGGCTGTTCGCTCTGATTTTTTTTTGCGTGTTACATTGATCCCCATCCGTCAACTGAAAGCTGTTCAGACGTTTTGTAAAAGTGGACCTGTCCCTTTAATATAAGTAACTGAGTTGTGATTGACAGATGAGGTCACAAGCAGAATTTTACTCTGGAGAAATTTTTTTAGGGCGTTCCCAATGTGAATTTTAAAGCTGATTTCTTGTTTTAATGACTTTTCTATCTAAAAAATTATTATTAATATTATAATCGGAGTCAAAGTAAAAAAAAATATCCCACTTGTTTGATATGTCATTTGTAATTCAGAAATTGAAAAGTTTTTTGGGGGACTTTGGTAATACTCCTTAGAGCCCGAGGGGCCACTCAACTATATTGCTGTACACACGCGCGACCACAGGTTTTTCAAACCCACCCTAAACAAGTTTTATCCATTGGTCAAATTTATACCCTATTCAAGTATTTTCGCGTGCTTTTTTGACAATGTTGCCCCCTAAACAAGTATAACCCCTAAAACATACCCCTAAACAAGGTCTAAGTCAATTGCTCTCAATTCGAAGTCGCACAAAATCCCCGGCAAACTCCAGACAATCCGGGAAAAAAGTTTGGAGAAAAAGATACCCTAAACGCGTATTTGTTTAACTCCACAAACATAACCTTTTTTCTGATTTTGGCTTTTTTGACACCCTAAACGCGTCACGCGCGTGACGCCCCATGATCGGCAAAAAGTACCATGTTTACGTGTTTTTTTGGTCGCGCGTGTGTACAGCAATATAGTTGAGTGCCCCCCCCCCCCCCCCCCCGGGCCTTAGAGTTTCACGGGGCTTTTAAATATAATATTGGGTGGATCGGGTGGATATATTTCAACTAAATCTCAATTAAATCCGGATAATACATTAATATAATAATAGTAATAATATTCAGAATTACATCTGCGAAAACAAAATGTCAGTTGTATACATACAAGTAATAAACCATTTATAGAGCGCCATGCATCAAGGTGCCCTTTGCAGAGGTGCATTGCCCTTGGTAATCAGGTTTAGTTCTAACCTAAACATTTATTTTGTGCACTCAACTCAACTCCCAGTGGAACATACTACCCAAGCTGCTGTACTATCTACATGATCTAGGGCGCTACAGGCTGATATATCAGTAAACAGTCCCGACCACGTACCGATGTACAGCTCGATAGAGAGCAACAATGTAGATTAAATGATTGCTGAAAGACATAAATGATTAAACACTCTTTGACGTTGATTGTCTTTAAGATTATATTTACTCGTATATTTCTGTTTATTTGTATCTGCCTCATCCAAAACACAGCGGAGACAAACTCGACAGGTCAAGGAGGAGAAACATCAGGGAGCGAAAGATCTTTGGGATGAGAAGAAAAAAACAGCTTATTGTGAGCGTATTTTGTTTAGATTATTCCTGGAGGGGGGAAATGAAGCTTTCCTACATACTCAGTGACAGCGATGAATCATTAGTAGTATGATGGGTCTCTCTCTCTCTCTCTTGGTACGGTTCCGTCATGGCTGACAGGTCGTGACTTTTGTGATGATGCGCCACCTGCGACGATCTTCTGCGGCTCGGTACAGGGATGTTATCGGCTGTCCAACCAAGGATTTAATGCGGTCGATCCAGCGGGTTTTTGGTCTCCCAGGTCTGCGTGATCCTTCAATTTTCCCTTGAAGGATTACCTTCTCGATACAATCTCCTTGTCGCCTTGCAATGTGACCGAAGTAGCTGAGGGCCAGTTGATTGATTTTATCCAGAAGTATGATGGGTGTACCAGACTTAATAATAAGGATTATGGGCTGTCCGGATTAAAGTTAATCCGAAATACAATACGCAAGTACAGATAAACATAAATATTTTAAGCGGGGTGCAATGATAGAAGAAAAAGAAGAAAAAGAAGAGGAAAAAGAGGAAGAAGGTAACACATCAACAATAAAGTAAAAGAAAGGGAAACAGATAACGTATCAAGAATAAAGTTTAAGGTTAGAACAAAAAAGGTAGGTTGTGTATAAACAAAAAAGTAAAAGCAGAGGAAGAAATATAACATTATATGTATAGAACTGCTATTATAGTATTTTATAAAAATACGTTTTGTCGATGTTGATAATGTTACTAGATCCCTTTACAGGGGTATGTTCATATCTACGTAAGAAAGGCGAATCACATGTACGGTTAAAAATCAATAATTGACAGAGTAGTTAATAAACGGGTGGCAATGATAAAAGAACAAAGTAAAAGAAGAGGAAGAGATATCGTATCAAGAAAACGTAAAAGAAAAGGAAGAGATAACGTATCAAGAAAACGTAGAATAAAAGAGAAGAGATAACGTACCAAGAAAAAATTAAAAGAAATGAAAGAAGATCCTTCCTTGTTTTGTAATTAAATTAATTTGTTAGAATCAAAATCAATCAATAGAATCATGATTTATTTATATGTAGCTTTTAGATACAATATATGTATTTTGTGTTTCCTCACGCATGTAACAACGCAAATTTCTTTTATTTGGACAATAACATGAACTTGAATTTGACCTTGACTTGATCATATTAATACTCAAGTTATCTCCTTAATTATTTAAGTTACATCAGTTCATCCTTTGCAGACCAAACATGACCCAATGAGTGTTTTACGCAAGTCAAGTCAGTAAGTCTGTTTAATTGATGTTTAGTTATCTGTTTTCTGAAAGTGGTATTTCATTACTCAATGGAATGATGCACATCACAAATGGATCTAAAAGAAAATGGATGATTCAATAAGTTTTACATCTTACATTACCTTTGCATCATTAAAATAAATAACTGTCCGAAGCTCTTACAACAAGTCTAAATCGGTACTGGGTGACCGGGGCATTGTATACTGACAACTTATAACTTGTCTTACTTTGCATGCTAATTGAAAGCATATGTAGGAAGCAAAGTAAACCGAATACAAAGAGTAACTACCCCCCTAAGCAATTGCTCATAATTTCATAACCAAGAAACGTTTCAAGATTTCGTTTTTCCGAAATATTGCTATGGTAGTTCGGAAAACAATGTGTACAAATAAGAGGTAACCATTACTCCATAGTTGGGTAAGCACACATATTTCAAAATTCTCAAAAGTAATATTATCATTGCAGTTTACCGAATATTGGAAAATTTCAAAATGCTCTGTTTTACAATTACAAATAATGCATACAATCATGAGCCATTCAAAAATAAAAATGGATTGAATATCAATCAGCATTGTTTTATAAACCATAATCAATGCATTCAGTCACATGTGTTGTTTCACAACAAAGCAATGGCACACACAATGTCTTGTGAATTTTTAATTAGGCCAATTTGTCTTCAATCTGTGCTCATTCAGCCATACAGTAATGAATATCTGTGATTTTCGCACAAATTGTACATTACAACTCTACCAATATTGTGGTTAGATGACATCGTGATACAATTAACGGTTATGAAATTATGAGCAGTTCTTTAGGGGGTAGTTACTTTTTGTGTTCGGTTTATATAATGAACATTAAAACATTCGTAAAATATAAAGTGCGTGACTAACGTGTCGAACGTGCCGAATGTGAGGAACCCAGATTTATAAACTCATTATAATATTAAATTTGTTTCATGCCGTGTAAAATCGCCCTTGACAATACCTTACTACATGCAGTTCTATCAATCTTCTAACGCGATACAAAGTCTTTCCCTCACAAAACTCTCGATAACTCTATCATGTGTGCGTTTATATATTATTATACAATCAATGTGCAAGACTATTAATTTGTTGAACGTGTTGAAGCTAACCAGAACTATGTTCTTATTAAGGTAATGTTCATTGTTGCCATGCCGCACGGTGGAAAATCGCCCTTGCTGCAGTTCTATTTTAAATCTGCCCCGGGGAAACGAAGAATTTTCCTTTACGATACCTTTGGTAACGCTAGCCTTGCGTGCAAATTACTATGATTTCTTGGGAGATTTAAGTCTAAATTGCCAGTTTTCGCTTCATTGTTGATCGAAAAAAAAACCACACAGAATATTATAATAAACCTAAAAGCAACTGTTATACTGAAATCCTTCTAGCAGTCAACTAAATAAAGCGAAATAGTACTTGTTTACTGCTTCATCAACTATTTGAACGACATGTAAAATTGTTTTGAACTGTCGTCTGAGTCTTTCAGTTCGCCTTTGTCCAACCTTTAAAGGGATCTAGTAACTGTATGGACATGTGCAGAAGCTGACCAAGGCTTGATAATTTTTTTTTTTTTTAATCTGTCCACTGAGTGTGCACTGAGTGATGTGATGTGAAATTTCCATTGTAACTTATGTCATATGACCGAGTAATGAGCAAAAATGCGAAGTTATATTCACTTACTCATTGCGCTCAATTAGAAAAATTGCACTATTTTTGTACACAGTTGAGAGTCTTTCAGGGAGACTATCAAATCCAAACACTTTAATTGTAAATACAAATTCAGAAAACCGAAAACTGTTCCAAACTTCTATTGGTTATACGAATACAACGAGGTATGTGAGAACCGCGATAGTTTTTTTTTCGTGAGTTTTGTGCATTTTGACAATGTTAGATCCCTTTAATCATACGAATTAAACTATAAAACATGGTGCACTAGGCTTACATGGCGGAAGTTTATACGAGGAGCGAGATAGTTGATCCCCATCGACAGCTATATTATACCATGTATACTTTAAAGGGACTTAGTAACATTGTCCAAATCCTCAAAATCCAATTGGAATTATAGCGGTTCCCTCATAGCTTGTTGTATTCGTATTAACAATAAAATCATGGGACAGTTTTCGGTTTTTCAAATTTCTCTTTCGTTAAAAGGATATTTACGATTGAAGTGTTCAGATGTTAAATTATCCACTGGACCGCGAAAACCGTGTACAAAGTGGGTGCAATGAGTTAGTGAATATCACTTTGCATTTTGGCTCATTACTCGGCCATATAATGTCCATTTAACTTGAAATTTTTACAAAACACCCAGTGGACATATCAGATAACGACAATATACATTGTATCAACCACGCATCACTTTTTGCACACGTAAACAAAGTTACTAGATCCCTTTAAAATGTATTATGTATACAATACAAGAGTATTAATAGCAGAGATAATATTTCTTGCTTGCCGCATAAATCCATTATATTACGAATCCGGGTGGCTAGTATACTACTATACAGTCAAACCTGTCTTTATATAGCGGCTACCTGTCTATAACAGCCAACCTGCCTATAAACGTGGCCCCCTGTAAAGAATTTAAACAAAACCACAATAGTTTGGAACCTGTCTTTAGCCGTCACCCTTCGAAATTGGTCACTTTTTGGTTTCCTTTAGGGCACCTCTGTACACATGTTTGACTGCATTATGCACATTTCAAGTTTATTTGTTCCCGGAACATGGAGTTTTATTACGTGTCTTATTGCGTTTCTATAATGTGCGAAAAATATTCAGGGTGATTTTTGTTTTCAAATGCAGAAGGTAAATTCGAAGTGATGGAATGATACATTATGGATGTGCATATATAGCAAAACTCTGCACTTGTCGGTAATTTATGTTTTGAAGAAATGGGCATCTAAATTTCACATTATGTGTCTAAAAGACTTATGATTGTAAAATTGAAACAATCATATATTCGCCAATTATTTACCAATTTGTTAGAACAAAGCATCACATGAATGCTTGTTATGAGGCCTTTCTAATGGTATCAAAATATACATCTTGATTTTTTACCGACAAGTGCAGAGTGTTACTATAGCCGGTCACATATTATAACGTTTGCCGTGTTATAAATCATTCGCAGCTGGACTAATGATATACAATTCTAAAGTCGAATGACATTTTGTGTTACTATTGGCAAATTACATTGATGATGTTTGTTGAATTCAAACATTTTGGTTCGAAATTGCAGATGCATAATAAATTAGTGTGTAAACTGTAGACAGGTTTGTAGATAGGTTTAACAATTCTGTTATGTTCTAATTGATAACTTTAACTTTCAAGAAGATGTGTAGAAATCCATTCATTTTATTACGTACATATCTCGCATATATAAGTAGTCTTCTTAATGTTTGCAAAAACAAACGGTTTGCTAAATCGCCCGGAGTAAAATTAATTTCATGGGAAGATACTGACGTATTTGATAGTATTTAATATGCTGAACAGATTGTTCATATTGTTTTTGTTGAAATATTTCAGGGCCATAACATTATCATAATTATGTTTTTTAGATTTGCAGGCAACCACGAAAATATTACATTTTTCTTCTGATTACGTCAATCAATAATATTTTGGTCTTAATGGATTTTTAAATGCGTATCCTAAAGCTATGTTGTGAAGTAATTGCATTCGAATTTCATTAATATATTATATTGTTTCGAGACTTTGATTTATCTGTAAATAATTGTTATGGAAGCAAAATAAGTGCTGATGTAAAGGAATTTTGCTCCAAATATCAGAACATTCATGCAATAATAAATTGTAATACATTTTCTATAAACAAACAAGATTTGGATATCATGCAGAAATGCATACGTGGGACAACAATAAAGGGATCTAGTAATTTTGAAGTGTGCAGAAAATGATGAATGGGTGATACAATGTATTTTGTTGTTATATGATATGCCCACTGGGCATTGTATGAAAATTGAAAGTTAAATGGAAGTTATATGGCATAGTAATGAGCAAAAATGCTAAGTGATATTCACTCACTCAGTGCACTGACTTTGTACATGGTTACGACTATCCAGTGGATAGTTCAATATCTGAACACTTCAATCATAAATATCTTTTTAATGAAAGGGAAATTCGAAAAAAACAAAACCTGTCCCATGCTACTATTGTTAATACGAGTACAACAAGGTATGAGGGGATCGCTAGAATTCCTATTTGATTTGGAGGATTTGGACAATGTTTCTAGATCCCTTTAAATTAACTAATTTTATTCAGTTACACTGTGCCACTGTCCGGCGTATTGATATTGCAAAAAGAAATTCATAGGTATTTCCAAATGTCATTTAATCAAAGAATAGTAATCACATTAAGGAACAGTTTAAAACAAGCACTACTCATACTTGATATAATAGGTATACTAATGCACGGTTGGATCTATTAGACCATGCAATAAACCATGTCTACTGAATGTCATGTGACGTGAATTCAACCAATCACATTTCAAGAACATTCGGAGATGTAAACGAGGGGGGTGGTCATGTGGTAGAGTACTTATTTTGTGGGGTATTTTGCAATAAATGTTATGTTTTTACCTATGTACGTAACGTGGTCGTACTGATTGGGGGCAGTACAATTATTTGGGCACTCTTTTTGTATTTAAAACAAAAAATCATAAACTTTCCCCCTACAAATTATTGGGTGGCTCAGGCCTCCCCGTGCCTCCCCTCAGATCTCGGTATTTAGCCAGACTGTGCTCACATATTCAGGTACAGAATATTGCAGTCATCATTTATTAGAGCTCCTACAGATTTGTGCGTGTCTATCACTCAAATTGATGTATGGAATGTGTGCATGTGCGTGAGCATTTGTGTATGTGCGTGTGTGTGTGTGTGTGTGTGTGTGTGTGCGTGTGTGTGTGTGTGTGTGTGTGTGTGTGTGTGTGTGTGTGTGTGTGCGTGTGTGTGTGTGTATGTGTGTGTGTGTGTGTGTGTGTGTGTGTGTGTGTGTGTGTGTGTGTGTGTGTGTGTGCGTGTGCGTGTGTGTGTGTGTGTGTGTGTGTGTGTGTGTGCTTGTGTGAGTGTGCGTGTATATGTGTGTATGTGTGTATGTTTATTTGTGTGCGTGTGCGTTTGCGCGTGCGTGTGCATGTGCGTTTGCGTAATCGTGTGCGTGTGCGTGTGTGTGTGTGCGTGTTTCCGTGTGATACGTGCGCGTGTGCGTTTGTGCGTGTGTGTAGTTTCATTGTAAGTTAACCAGACTATGTCCACATCTACCCTAGATCTGAGTATTGCACTACCGACTAGCAATTAAAGACATTACTCAAGATCATGCCAGCGTTTTCAGGCACATAATGTGACGACGTATCTCGGTTGCAGACTATCAAAGGATCTCTTGACTCGTCTCCTTAACCATAACTAGATGATACAAGGATGATACAAAAATAGTGTTCAAAGGATTTAAAGTTTCTTCTATATTTTGTCAGGAATGACAGTTCAGCCCCTTTTACCACTTTAGTCTAGGCATTGACTTATATGGTGCACGTGCCCCCCCTATTAACCTATAGGAAAGATAAGGAGACATTTAAAAAAAGAAATACATAAAGTGTGCCTCACCCCCCCCCCCCCCCCCCCACCCCCACATCCCCAAATCAGTCCGACAACGCTACGATGCTAAATTCCAAATGATATAGAAATGGACGCTATTCTATTGAGTAATGGGGATTGTGCTGTAAGATTCACAAAATGTATTATCATTCTGTCATATATTTAAACCTCTGAGTACCATGGTCGTCTCGATTCAGTTTTTTTTGCGGTCAATGAACCTTTCAAAAACCAGCTATACATAGACAATTCAAACATATTTCTTTCTTTAGAATTCTGTAGAAAATCGAAGAAAAACAAATTTTGTTTGAGCCACCATATGGAGAATATTACTATGTCCTGCGAAGTAAGAATGATAAATTCGATCGGGCAAGGACGGTCAGCAATTCAACATGTTAAAGGGATAGTACAGTGTTGGTCAAACTGAATTTTAGTAACCAAAACCTGCACCATATCATTACAAACTAATAGTTATAACTCCGCCATGCTCGAAAGGTATACACAATTACAAACGACTAAGTAAAAAGCATGTTGCCATTCAAAAAGAGCCGTTAAAACACAATAATAATATAATAATATACTCGATTTATATAGCGCCTAATATGATTGATAATCATCTCTAAGCGCTTTACAATGATAATATTACCCCCGGTCATAGGATACAATGCAAACCAGCACACATGTGTGCACCATCTCCACTCCCTGGGGAGCATTCCTTCCAAGCGGCTCATGGGCATTGAGAAGATCCTTCACATAGGCTTTCACCTCCTACCGGGTCCCCATTTATACACCTGGGTAGAGAGCAGCATTTGTGGATAAATTGTCTTGCTGAAGGACAAAGGCAGTGGGCAGGTTCGAACTCGGGATCTCATGATCGGAAAGCGCGCGCTCTACCAATCTTGCCACACCACATTGGTTTAAACCATTTTTTATTTGACAAAATTGTGCATGTGATGTTTTGTTAAAATAATGATTAAATAGAGAGATTATCAACTATATGAACACCTCTTTTGTAAATATGTAGAAAGAGTATCAGCATATTATATCTTTTTGTCAAAAAATCGAATAAAATGTGGGATCCCACATTTATTCCGATCGGATATATTTATTGATATTTTAGCTGTTTCTGAACCGATTTTGATCAAATAAAGTTTATTCTGTCATTAAAATTGTATGCTATTTCAAATTTGACACTCATTTTGTTCGTTACCTCACAAAGAAAATATTTATTGAAGCGCCCTCTATACCAAAACTCAAGTATTCTTTGAAGAGCGAAAATGCGGAAAGGAGAGAGCGAGAAAAAAGGAGGAGGGGAAATGCAGAATGAAGAAAAAGAGCGAGGGGAAATCTGACATTATATTCAAAACTCATTAACCGATTTCTCCTCCATAAATGTGTACATTACATTATGATTAACGCAAATAACATACTTCGCTCCCAGTGATGTCCCCAATCTCTTTATCATACTTTCGCTAAGGTTTAGCATGCCAACATTGTCCTAGCTGTATACAAATAGTACCAATCAGCACACATGGTGGCAATGCAAGAGTTAATAGCTCTTCTAGCATTAATGTGTCTAGCTTAGTTTGTCAATTAAGCCCATGTCCATCTCATTAAATCCCGTGGGTCCTCTTAAACCTAATTTCGCTCAAATCTTCTAGGCCTAGTTGTAGAGTAGCATCTCTCGCTAATTGCGCTCATGATCCTGCATAAAATAGTTGCCGCTAACTATTTTCGGTTTTAAAAAATGTCCCCTCGCTCCGCATAACACAATTTAAAGTTGTTTCTTATTCGTAAAGCAGACACGCAGTACCATCTACCGAACGCCTTGCACACGATGTAATATATATACCGGATCCGTGCGCACTAACTAGCCTATTTAATGAGTTCAAATGTTTGTAACACGGTGAAGTATTTCGATGACAATCTCTAAAATGTTGCGAAAAACAATAAACATAAAGCAAATTAGTATGAGATATTTCACTTTGGATCGGTTCTTGTAATAGTATGTGGACATATATTTCTGATATACAAAAACACATTCCTTGTCGAATTGTCTGTGATCGCTGACTCACTAGAGATACTTCTCAACATTGCCGGTGGATTTCTAGAAACACTTTTTATATCGAGGGTGAAATTATCATTGTTATGCATGTCTAGTAAATGACCATGTAAAACAAAAACAACATATCAAATAGATTAAAAAACAATGCAAGATTGTGAAAGCGTTTACCATGCAATCAGTGGCGTAGCGACGCCGGGGTGGGGGGGGGGGGCACAGGGGGCATGTGTCCCCCAATAATTTGAAAGAAAAAAAAACAATACAAAACCTTAAAAAACAATTTTAAAAAGGGAAATACATAAGGTGTGCCCCTAATAATTTTGTTTGCCTCCCCACCCCCCCCCCCCCCCAATCAGTCCGACCACGCTACGCCACTGCAGCTATGCTCCTCCAAACCACGTATTCTGAAGTATTTTCCTTGTTTTTGTTTTCGCTAAATTTTGTTGAGTATTCGTATTAAATTGGTCGTTTTTTTGTTGTGTGTGTGTACTATTATCGTGGCAAATTTAGACAAATCAAATTATATAAATATAATTCGCCCATCTAACTTTCCAATATGTATTATTTAATTTTCTAAATGATTTTAAGTAATATGTTTATTTTGTTAGAAACAGGATAGATCAATACATAAAGAGATCTAGTAACATGTCCAAATACACAATATTTAGTCAGAACCGTAGCGGTTTTCACATACCTCATTGTATTCAAAGCATGAAACGGGATTCGGATATCAACATTTCTCTTTCGTTAAACATATATGTATGATTGAAGTGTTCGGATTTGAAATTATCTAGTGGTGACAAATCAGATTACAGTATACAATTATATTATATTTTCTTCATCAGTTTTTGCACATGTCGGCAAAGTTACTACATCACTTTAATAATAATGTCGCACATGACAACGAAATGTATAAACAAATTATTTTAGATCGATGTTTGATAAATGTACTGATTATAATCTTTCAGGCACGAGCACGAGTGTTTGTTGTATACCCTAGCTGCTATATATAGCAAGGAGAAAAAACGCAACTATTTTATTTCTCATTAACATAAAATAATACTACCAAGAATAGATACCTGACATAAGGGCATCAATAACTGACAATATTCTAGCGCCAATGTTGCCAGTGTGATAGTATAACAAATACTTGTTTTATGATATGTATACTTATATTGTTTAAAAAGGTAGAATATAGAAATTAGTCCTTGATCAGGTGTTCTGTCGGAATAATAATAATTGTGCATCGCGCTTCATCTCCATAAAGTGTAAGTGATGACAAATAAGCGATTTCTAAAAGGCGTGATAAACATTAAAAAAGCGATGAAATAAAAGAAAGAAAACTGGGTTACTGAAGCACCCCGCGGCTACGAGCACGGAGATCTGACGAAGCTGATACGATATTTATTCAGCTGCTGACACGTTGTCACCACCGTACTCCCTAAACACAATCCTTTGACTAGCTTGCGTTCACATTATGACGGTGGAGCTGCTCGCGTATACATTGACGATGGATTTGACTAGCCCACGTTCATATTAACGGTGGAGTTTACTACTAGTAGCTCGCGTGTACATTAACGGTAGATTTGACTTGCTCGCCTTTACATAAACGGTGGATTTGACTAGCTCGCGTTCACATTCACGATGGATTTGACTAGCTCGGGTTCACATTCACGATGGATTCGACTAGCTCCCGTACACATTTACAATGAAAAGAGGTTACATTTGTCATTTGGTCCTGTGTTTCTGCATATATACAGTGCGAGTAAAAAAAACACGAAACCGGACTTTGATAGCTTATAAATCAACAATTCTAAGCATATATATATATGTTGATATTGGTATCATGTTAAAGCTTGGGAAATTGCCTTTAAAATGATACATCATACATTTTGATCACTTTACGCTTCATCGAACGCGACCTTATTATCCAAAGTCATGCAAAAACTACCCGTGTCTAAGTTTGCCGTTGTCTTGTTCCATCATGAATGAATGCGTCTGTTTACCGTTTTTTTCAAAATAACATTTCAAGAATATCCTTTGGTACAAAATACCCGCTGGTTGGCAGTGTTTTTCATGTTTATCAGGGTGGAAGGGGATCCCCCACTGTCCTCCCATCAGCAACCCCACTGTTTGGAGGCAGGGGCCCCTGAATAGGACATGTAGGATGAAGTTATCTTTTAAAATCAAACAACAGATGCAACCATTCACAAAACAAGAACACTGCAAACTTGGACACGGGTAGTGTTTGCATGCATTTGGATAATTAGTTCGCGTTCGGTGAAGCGTGAAGTGATCACAGTGTATGATATATCATAATATAAGCTATCAAAGTCCGGTTTAGTTTTTTTTTTTTTTTACTCGCACTGTATATAATAGGCATTGAATCCTGAATATGTTATGAATCGGGTCATTCAGAAATGTTGTAGAGCCGTACCATTAAAATCATTGTATCGTAACTACGGGATATAATGGAAGAAGATCTATGTGCGCAAAGACGATTTATACCGATTAGGCAATCACACTGTAGTCGGTGAATTGTGCACAACGTTGTTCTTTTTTTTTCTGTGTACAACATCATGTGGTTTACCTTATGATTTTGTAGATTTAATGAATACGAAGCAAAAGAACAAAATAAAGTTAAGTCCATTAACTAGATTATCCCCGAGATTTCCCCCAATTCCTATATCAGTGTAAACAGCGGACCTTCACGTCGTATCGTGGAAACGGCATCGCTTTAATATCGCTTCTTTCTTCTCTTCTCCTCGACACCTTTTTGTCTGATACCCCCCACGACGGACATGGAATCCTCTATCACCGACCTTCTGAAAATCTCGTCCAGACGGAGGTCCACGGTCTACTTTCGTGGGCCCGGTGGCCTAGCTACTAGGAGTTGACACGGGGGCGATGAGAAATAAAACATGAAAAATAGGCAAAAAACACTAAGAACATAATAAAACGTACGTACTCTTATATCATCATTTATCGCAAACCCTCTAGCTAAAAGGGCGTCCCACAAAGGTTATTCGACATACTGCATGTGTTCGAGGTGATAGATAGTGAAAATCTAGATCGTGCGTTTTTGCATAAGTTTGGAACTGAGTGTTAAACTGTAAAACTAACGTACCATTATCATCATTCTCTTATCACCAACCCTCTAAGAAGTCAAAATAGACGGCATGGCGATATTCTAGGTTACAGTTGGAGCAAACAACATATCGCATGGATCTCGACCACAATGTGGACATGAAATATAAGTATTGTTATCTGCTATCACGAACCCTCTAACGTGTCTCCTTGTGTGGCTATATTACAATTGTAGTTTTACATCTATACATCATAATTATATGGATATGGAGCAGATTATTTTTGTACACCTGACACACAGGTATTACCGTTCTCTATCACCAACCCGCTAAAGTGTCGTCCGTATTAAAGCCCGAGGTGATAGTTTATAGCAAATCTAAATTTTGTATGAATATGGAGCAGATTATTTTTGTACACCTGACACACAGGTATTACCATTCTCTATCACCAACCCGCTAAAATGTCGTTCGTACGCACGAGGTGATATATTTAGCAAATCTCAATTTTGTATGGATATGGAACAGAGTATCTTTTGTACACCCGATACATAACTATAATCATTATCTTATCACCAACTCTCAAAAAATGTCGTCCGTATTTGATTCGCGGTGACAGGTAGAGCAAATTAACAGAGTTTATACACTCTACTTTAATATAGAGTAATCATCTTTAATTCAGCCTTCTACAATGTCATTTCATTTCATTTCATTTCATTTCATTTCATTTCATTTCATTTCATTTCATTTCATTTCATTTCATTTCATTTCATTTCATTTCATTTCATTTCATTTCATTTCAATTCATTTCTAAAATTTTTGAAATTTCTGAAAATTCATCTGGCTTGGCTATGGTCGACGTGGTGTGGAGAGCGTAGTTATATCTTACATAGAAACGGAGTAGACTGTGTTATAACATGTTCGATGTCAACATTATATTATAATATATATGACCAACCATCTAATACACCGCCACATTTAAAATAATTTAGATGGAGAGAATCGATAATCTGCGTCGATGATTTTGGCTCAATTTCAGTTTTTGGCCGAAACTCAAATATAACGATAATATTAAAGTGTCATAAAATTAATAATTCTTGCCGACATCGTGCAACTCGACAAATATGTATCTCGGAAAACTTGACATGCAACTCGTCACCTAATTCTGAACCTCCTTGACACTTGATTCGGCACCAGACTCGGTACCCAACTAGACACCAAACTTGGCTTCCAGCTTGACACACAACTCGACACCCAACTTGACACGCGACTCGGTACTCAACTCGAAACTAAACGTGGCACCCAATTTGACACCTTACTCGGCACCTAACTTGACACCTTACTCGGCATCCAATATGGCGCACGATTCTCACCCAAGGCCGCACAAAGCGACGCCCAAGTTGACACGCGACCTGGCACCCAACTCGACACCTAACTCGGCACCTAACTCGACACCCAACATGGCGCCCTACTCTTACTCAATGCCACACAACTCGGCAACCAACTCGGCAACCAACTCGGATTCTAACTGAACGCCGGCACCCAACTCGCCCCCAACTGACTCGCCACCTAAACTTTACAGTAACCATGCGTCGTCATTATGGTCTTTGGTGTGACTCGGCAGAGGCTTGAACCCGCAACCCTTCTGGAAATTAGATGGACTTTCTTCCTTGAAGTCACAAAGAACGGTCTACTACAGCATACAGTCAAACCTGTATTATAGTGACCACCTAGTCATCTGGTGGAAACAAGATATTGACTCCTGTAGACAGGTTACATCCAATTGTTTCCTTTATAAGAGATCACACTTACTGGCCATTATAGGCAGGTTAGCTGCAATAGGCAAGTGGCCACTAAGACAGGTTTGCCAAAGAGCAATAATGTGTATCGTGAGTGATAAACATCATTGATGGATCGCGGAGCAAAATCCCAGGCACGTGAAAGAATAAATCCCCCCGTGGGTGGAGGTAAATGTATAATTACAGGATCGTGTAATTGCTTTTTTTGAGGCATGATCGACCTAAAGGAAGTGCGGATTTGTAAATCAGTCGCGCGGTGCCATCTTGACAACGCCTTGCGAACGGTGCGAAATACACCACTGTCTCAGTGTCATGTAGTGTGCACAAACTAGCCCAGTTCAAAATGGCGATGAACTAGGGTGTAGCATATAGTGGAATGCTGATTGGTGTGAAGTACATGATGTTTACACTCATGGGAACGACCCCCATGCAAGGGTATTTGTGACTCGATGGTCTGCTGCCTTAAATGGGTAGTTCATTTTTGGTTTAGAGGGCGCTTCAAGAAATATTTGTTTGTGAGGTAATAAAATACTAAGTGTAAAACTTGAAAAAGGACACGAGTTTGACAACAGAAACTTTGTTTGATCCAAAATCGGTTCAGAAACGGATGTAATGTTAATAATTATATCTGAATGGGGACCTACTTTCATTCAATAATTTAAGAATATATTTTTAAAATCCTACGCATATTTGAAAATATATATCCAAATGGTTTTAAAATTGCTTTTGATGATCTCTATGTTGAAAAAATGATATTATCCAAACATCACGTTTACATATTTTGATTTTAAAATGGTGAGACTTTGAAAGGCAGGACATTCGATGATTGGCCACTTTCCCTCTCTAAAGCATACGTCCAACAAGTCATCGTTATGGGTCGTTTCTCAGAGTTGGCTGTAAAATGTTCAAACAAAATTGACAAAATATATGTTTACATGTTTTTCTACCATTCAAGCTTAATTTGATTATAACTGTTAGTTTTTAAAAATAAGTGACAATTTTGCTTTACTATAATTCTGCTTGACCAGAAGTGCACTATCTCTTTAAAGGGATCTAGTAACTTTGTTTACATGTGCAAAAAGCGATGAGTGGTTGGTACAATGTATATTGTTGTTATCAGGTTTATAGGCAGGTTGGCTGTTATAGACAGGTAGCCGCTATAAGACAGGTTTGACTGTATAGTAGTATACTAGCCACCCGGATTCGTAATATAATGGATTTATGCGGCAAGCAAGAAATATTATCTCTGCTATTAATACTCTTGTATTGTATACATAATACATTTTAAAGGGATCTAGTAACTTTGTTGACATGTGCAAAAAGCGATGAGTGGTTGGTACAATGTATATTGTTGTTATCTGATATGTCCACTGGGTTTTATGTGAAAATTTCAAGTTAAATGGCATTTATATTGCCAAGTAATGAGCAAAAATGCAAAGTGACATTCACTAACTCATTGCACTCACTTTGTACACGGTTCTGACGATCCATTGGATAATTTGACATCTGAACACTTTTGAAATTTGAAAAACCGGAACCTGTCCCATGCTTTTTTTGTTAATAAGAATACAACAAGGTATGAGGGAACCGCTAGAATTTCATTTATATTTTGAGAATTTGGACAATGTTACTAAGTCCATTTAAGGGTGCAAATATGAACCTTTATTTGGTTGGTATGTACATCACTCAAGATTATCTTTAAGCCACAGTAGAATGGAGGTGTGTGTAATTACAAGAACTTGTAATTGCTTTATTGATGCATGACCCGACTCAACACGAACCGTCTCATGTCGTTTTAAATAATAAGTTACACGAGATGTGGACACAAAATTATATACAGGGTGGCCCAAATGAAATGGAACGGGGCACTTCCCAAAATATAGTAACAAATGTATTATGTCCATCGGATAGAGTGTCTTTTCAAATGAACAACGATACCAAGAACAGTCAATTCGGTCGTGTAGTTTTTGTTTTAGGGCGCTGTGAGTGACACCATGTCAGGTTCTCTTTTTTGTCAATTTGTATTGAGCCAGCGCTTGATGAATCGCACGAACCGCCGTTCATAGCGTTGAGCATCGTGCACTATTGTTAGTGTGCACTCAGCCGTGTGCCGAGAGAATGGGCATGGTCGCTGAATGGTATTACGGGCAAGGAGTGCGGTTAAACTGGCATTGACTAGGTCGAAATCGACATAAATCGGCACCTGACATGGTCTCACTCACTGCGTCCTTAAACAAAAACGACCTGACCAAAATTACTGTTCTTGGTATCGTTTTTCATTGGAAAGGACACCCTATCCGATGAACATAGCCATTGTGGTATTATATTTTGGGACGTGCCCCGTTCCTGTTTTTTGGGCCACCCTGAATAGTCGCGTCATGAACATTAATGAGAAAGGTTCTCCTTGCATTTATTAACAGAAGTATCAGGGAAGATGACCACCATTTTGTCTTTGGCATATGGAATATCAAATATGGTTATTATTCCTTCTTTTGCCACATCTGACTGTTATGGGCGCAAACCTTTCGTGAACAGCTGAAAAGGTGTTACACTATATGACTACTAACCTTTTATCTGCACATAAGGGGAAACAAAGATAAATACACTGTGTGAACATGCAATGTAATGATTCTTTGATGAGCATTCATATTTAAGGGATAGTACAGTTTGGGTCAAACTGAATGTTAGCAACCAAAAGCCCGAAAGCCTAGAAAAACGTACAAACGACTAAGTTAAAATGCTGTTATCATTTTTTTTAAAGCAGCGGTTAAAACACAAGACGACGCTCTCTGAAAGCATATTGGTTTCAACCATTTTCATAAAAAGATGTTGAATGTGATGTTTTGTTAAAATAATGATTCAATAGAGAGATCATTAACATCAACTATATAAAAACCTCTTTGGTATATTTTCGAAAAGGTGAAAGCATTTTATCAAAACAATCCTTATGATTGCTGAATAGATGTGGGTCCCATATTTATTCCAATCGGATATATCAATGGATATTTCAGCTATTTATGAACTGATTTCTACTAAATAAAGTTTGTTATATCATTAAAATTACATGCTTGTTCAAATTCTACACTAAGGTTTTCATAGCTCATAAACAAATTATTTCTTGAAGCGCACTCTTTACCAAAACTAAACTATCCCTGTAAGTCTTAATGATAATAACAAGTAAAGAAATATTTTTAAAAAATTATCGAAAGCAAAAATGCGTAATAATTCACATTGCGAGCATAACAGGTTATGAATGAACAGTATCCAAATTGTATTCAACACTCATCATACATATACACATTTAAAATATACAGATACAAAATGAGGTAACACCACAATACAAATAACAATGGTCTTAATGATCGAGTGTTTGGGATAGGTAGGAAGGAAGAGTTCCTTAGTTATAATGAAAACCTGTCTCATAAACATACCCACGCAAAATCAAAAACAAAAATTACATACATGCATACTAGAATACGCTGCGAAAAGAAAAGTTATGTACAGTCAGAGATAACAAAAATCAATTAATATAGAATATTTAAAACATACATCAAATTTTAAGTCAAAGATGCCTACGGTATCGACATATAAAACTCATTACCCAAGGACCTCAAGATCAACCATCGATCGACATACCAGGTCTTGCAGCTGATCAACCTGAACATTTTAAGGAAGTAGCTAATTGTATTAATAATAAGTTTTTATCTGTGGCAGAAGATCTCCCGAAACTTGATAAAACAAAGTTACCAGCATATTTACCTTCACCTGTTGATTGCCCAATAATAGAACCGAAAGACGTGTATGATTTGTTACGTAAACTCAATTTGCAGAAATCAACTATTTTAGGCGACTTGCCTGTTCGAATTTTACGTGAATTTGCTTATGAGTTATCTTATCCATTATGTTGTATTCTTAATTTTGCATTTAAACAAGGGGTTTTTCCGCAAGTTTGGAAGTATGCCGAGATAATACCAGTACCTAAATCATATCCACCAACTCTTCTTGAATTACGACCCATAGCTCTAACTTCTTATTTTGCTAAAATAGCAGAAACTTTCATTGCTAAGTGGTTGTGGGAGGATATTGGTGATGTGATTGATAAAAATCAGTATGGGAATCATCGAGGCCTTTCAACTTGCAGATAAACAAAAAACAATTTCAACTATAGTTTTAACTGATTTTTCTAAAGCGTTTGACCGGATCGATCATAATATTTTAATTTGTAAACTTGTTAAATTGGGTGTACGACCATGTGTCATTTCATTAATAGTTGATTTTTTAGAATGCCGCCAACAAGTAGTAAGATATAAAGGTCATATTTCTGATGTAAAAATTAATAATGTAGGAGTTCCTCAAGGTACAAAGTTGGGGCCTATTTTATTCTTAATAATGGTTAATGATGCATGTCATGATTGTTTACTCCCTTTTTATAAGTATGTTGATGATTTAACTATTGTAGAAAGTCGGACTTGTACACAAATATCAAAATTGCAATCAGAAGTATTGTCATTAGAGAATTGGTCTTTACTCAATAACATGAAATTAAACCCAACTAAATGCATTGTCATGACGGTCTCTTTTATGAAAACTCAAACTCGCCAATTGTTGTATATTAATGGGACACTTTTAAATGAAGACAATGTAATTAAAGTTCTTGGAATTTATATTCAATGTGATTTAAAATGGGATACTCAAGTAAAGGAAATGATAAAGAAGTGCAATAGAAAGTTATATATGTTACGTACCTTGAAACGTTTTAATTTACCCATTAGTGATCTCGTTATTGTTTATATTGGATATATAAGACCAATATTAGAGTACTGTGCACCACTTTTTCATTCCAATTTAACAATCAAACAAACAAATGATATTGAACGAATACAAAAACGGGCATGTAGAATTATTTTGGGACTTTATTATGAATCATATAATCATGCTTTGGAATTGTGCAATTTATTGACATTGGAGGAACGTAGGAATAAACTTTGTTTTGATTTTGCCATTAACTTAGAAAAACATGAATTTTGTTCCTCGTGGCTGCCAAGTCAAAGAATTGTCAATTTTAATTTACGAAATGTTCAGAAATATACTCAATTTAATTGTAAAACCAACCGATTTAAGAATAGCTCTATTCCCTATTTTGTTCGCATTTTAAATGATTATTATTCACAACAGTAACTCGCATGCATGTCGTATATTTGTTTTGATGTTTAATTATGTTGCTTTTTAATTATACGTATGACTTTATCTAGTATATTTCTATTTACTCTTTGATATGTAATCTATATTTGATGTTTACCTGTGCATTGCTGTATTTTAACCATAATGATGCTTTTTACCTTGTAAATGACCATGCAATTCAGCTTCGGCTGCAAGAAGGTCATCTGAATAAACCCTTATTGAATTGAATTGAAAAAACTGGTTATTATATTTGTTTAACAAAAACACTTTATATTTCATTGTTAAAAGATTGAGAGTTTTACTCCATTAACTCCATTAACTTTGTACAATTTCAACCAAAATTACTTGGAGCTTCCCCACTTCTCTTGGACGTTATTGTTTGCTTTATAGTAACAGAAGAATAAAATGGGTTTTGATTTTTCAAATGTCTCCATAATCATGGATATATTTAGGATTGAATATAAAAGCGTCTATAGACGGTTTCCGACCGAATTGGAGAGTATCTGAATTCGGATACTCAATCGTCCATATTATACTTCAAGCGAACGATCGGGATCAACTTAGACATTGATTTTTCTCTGTTTTTTCTAGGTAAACGTTATCATTTTCGATGAAATTCTCACATATCATCCTCAAGAATCTTACAATGAAATTGGTATATGATTGAAGTCTCAAACATTACTTTTGGCAAATAACACAAATTAATGGATCACTTTAAGATACTCTAGTAACTAAATATGTTGACATATCAGCCAAAAACTTATACGGTTGATAAAATAGGTATTTCTGTGTTCCGATATGTCCACTCATTGATGTGTGAAGAGTCTAAAGGGTCATAACGTATGGCCGAGTAGTGAGCAAACATGTAAAGCACTATTTGCTAACTCAGTTCCAAAAGATTGTACAAAATTTGAATGATCCCCGGGATATTTTCAAATTGAATCATACATACCTCATTAACAAAGACAATGGGTGGAATTCACAAAGGAGGTTTGTAGGAGGTTTGTACAAACCATGGTTTTACCAGGGTCTACAACTATGGAATGCCATTTGTAAACTGATGGAGAAAGAATGTAAACTCCTTACTTGTTAACAATTTTGATGGTACACATTTACAAAATGCACCAAATACATGTTTGTCTTCTCACATGGTGAAATTTGCTGGTTAGCAAGCTCTAACAGTCATATCATTAGAAATTATTAATTGTTTTACTTGTATACGAGCAGCATTCCATAGATGTAGACCATGGTTCAAACCATGGTTTGTACAAACCTTCTACAAACCTCCTTTGTGAATCCGGGCCAATATTTTGAAAAAACAAAGCTGGTTTCAAACTTCCATCAGTTTGGAAAACAGCAAAGAACCATGCGATATGCAAGTGAGTCTGGTCGATTGAGACAAAGTTATATACTAGATCCCCTTCGACATACAAGCTTGTAAATATATAGTACTCATGTAAATATTGTAAATACGCTGCAAATCATAATAATGATGGAATCTGTATTATGATAATATTGTGAAAGGACTGGCCTCGACTAGCCTGCTCTGTTATTGCTAGTCCTTGTTTAACAACTATAATGTACTATTACTTTTGACTACTCTGTGATTTATGTTATTTTTTGTTAGCGATGTTGTTGTTTGGTAAATAAATTTAAATTCATTTCATTTCAACATTACGTTCCTATTTAACTCAGCTCAGATATCTGATCACTGTCGTGACAATAACTATAAAAATGTCAAAAATACGCCACCCTATGTAGGTGGCAACGAAGATTCCCTTTAAATTGACCTTTTCTCTCTAGTCTCTACAGAAAGGGGAAAGCATCTTATCTAAATAGAGGAAAACAATATTCAGACTTTGTGCGAAACTGGTGATGGCAGCTGAATAATAGGATCGACTGAGAGCTAATTAACTGCTGCGTTATGTCATTGTGTCTGCTTTGTTACAGGGCGACGGGAAATAGATGAATGCCCTTTCGAGTAGCGCCGTTGACTTGGAATGGGTGATACGTTTCCTGTCAGCAGCAGCTTATCGAATGCACATTAATAATGATAATTATCTTCATGAGTATCGTTGCTCTTTTCCCCAAGAAGTATTATCTTTTCAATCTCGTTAGGATTAATCTTGTTAGGATTATTATGTCAAAATGAATTACTCTTGATACATAATTTGTTATTACTATTTTAGGGATGTACAATCTATACACGCATTGTATGATAGTGGACCTATCCATTTTCACAAACTTTGTAAGATGTGAGATTTTCGTTTTCATTGTAACTGTTATTTTTTCCTTTTACAAAACTTTAACTCCGTTAGTTTTGTAAAATTATTTGTCTATTCTTGAAAAGTGGAAACGGGAAAGCATAATGTAACGTACAATATCAAACAATCGAATTGATTTCCCCTCAATTTGTTATGTTTCGTTTGTCATTACTGTGTTACGTAACAATCTTTCCATTAGGATTATGCATAAGTAAGCAACTAAACAATACTGGAAGAGAAATCGAAAGTACTAATTTGTCAAACTTCCATCACTATCGGACAGGAAACAAAAGAGTAATAACTGTAAAACATCATGTAGAAATCAGCAACCCTTTCGTAATTTCCATCGATTGAAACACCATTCACGAGATAATTTTTTTTTTTTTATAAATGACCATTTATTTATTTATCATCGACTTGCTAGAGACCTTTTTTTTGCTTGTTTTCACCTAAATATAGAGGATTTTTTTTGGATGAAAATTATATTTTGACTACATTCAATTTCATGACTTTTAATGAAACATTAGATTTTTGTAAAGAAAAAAAAAATCAAACGGAAATTCATGTTCGAATCAAAATGGTATAGCTACTTGTAAATTTTGTTTTTGTCAGTTCAGTTGAATTAATTTCTTCAAATCATAAAGAACAAATGCATGTGTACATTAAAATTTACAACATAAATTCGTAGAAATGTATACAAACGCCATGTCTTGCGTTACCATTTTTATCAGGTTCTCGCTCATGATTCATAGAGGATTTTTTTCAGAAAAGGTCGATAGTCCCAAGGAACTAGCATATTTAACCTTATTCAAGTTAGTGGAACCTTTTTTGTCTCATCGGAACACTTAAACTTTTATCGTCTCAGGTGTACCATCTGAAGTAGCGAATACTCTATGCTCATTGGTCCAAAGAGTCCTACTAACTTGATCTAGTCTGGTCTATATTTGAAGAGCTTAGTGCCAGAAGGCGCTACATCCACTTGCCATAAAAAGTGAGTTAAAAAATTATATATTAAGTTCAATAATAAGTTACGTAGTTAGCTTGAAATGAAACTTTTAGGACAAAATAAACACAATCAAACGCATAATATTGAGTGTCTCATTTCCATTTCCTTTTACAATGTGTAAAGTCGGACGAAGCAACCCACTTTTCTCCTTGAGTTGTAAAGTGGATTAAGCGCCTTTCGGAGTTCAGCTCTTCATTTCTCCTCGCAACATGTTTTTGGTCACGCCAAAGTGATGCTGTGACGTCAGAGCGTGGGTGTCGCTATGGTGGCATGATCGGCAACATCGACGCATGCGGGCGCAATATTGTGCCGTGGGGGCTGGGTTCTGTTGCCCGAATATATATAGATGTATATATATCAACCCGAAGTCCCGTTTTTGTCTCAAAATTTCGCCAATAAGCTGCCAGAAATATAACTTTGACTTGGAGATTCTTGCCCACAAAATTACACGGCCCGTCAGTTACAGGGACTTGCTTAAATATGAGTTTGCCCGAATATGACATAAATTTGCCCGGAAATGACATGGTTTTGCCCGAATGTGGGGGTAATTTTCCCAATTATGGCCTGTCCTTTTCAACATTCCAAGGTTTCGGCCCCTCTACCCCCCCCCCCCCCCCCCCCCCGCCCCCACCACCACCATGCAAGCTCGCCGCTTCGTTAACGGCTTTGAGATGCCGCAGTTTTACCAGGCCAAGTGACGATGAGACACGGGGGGATCAGCGTGTGGCGAGAGATTCTTCGGGAAATGGCTGGATTAAAACAGCTTGATATATCTCGAGAGACGTGTGGGGTTTTTGTATCGCTTTGTTACAGTTGACATCGTGGATTTAGCACGAAATCTGGTGAGATTTCGTCCTCGTTTGGCAACCCACAAGAAGATTTGTTTACCCATTTGCCGGTATTCCCTATTCCCAGTTTCCTCCTCGATGACGCGTCGTGGATCAATAAAGCGCGCGAAAGTTAAGCACCGTGATTTCGAATAATTTAACCACATGAAGTCAAGGACTCGGAGGAGTAAAGCAACAGTTTGTGTTTGCTTTTTTCTTTTTTATCCTGACACTGTTTTCGTGCCATTTTTCTTTGTTTTTATTTTGTTTTTATTTTGTTTTTATTTTGTTTTGTTTTGTCGTTTTAAAGGATTTTTATTTTAATAAGAAAAATCAAATGTGACTTTGAACATCCAATAGCTCATTAAAAGAAAGGTGTTTTTAATATTTAAACAGACATTTAATGGAAATGTGAGTCCTCATAACTTATTTGTTTTTCTCATGCGAGACCGGCTTTAGTATTAACTAAGTATGCAAAGCTGATTAAAAATACCCATTAAAGGGGTAGTTCAGTTTTGGTATAGAGGGCGCTGCACGAAATATCTTTTTTGTGAGATAATGAACAACTGAGTGTAACATTTAAAAGAGCATACAATTTTAATGGCAGAATAAACTTTATTTGCTCAAAATCGGTTCAGAAACGGCTGAAATATCAATAGATATATTCGATCGGAATAAATCCGGGCCCCAGATTTATTCGATGAATTTTGAAAATAATTTTAAAATGCGTGCACTTTTTCAAAAATGTTCAAAAGAGGTTTTAAAATAGTTGTTGATGATCTCTCTATTTAATCATTATTTCAACAAAACATCACATGCATAATTTTGTATGCAAAAAGGTTGAACCATTGCTTTTTTTAGAGAACGCCCTCTTGTGTTTCAATGGCTCTTTTTGAATGATAACAGGCTTTTTACTTAGTTGTTTGTAATTTTCTACACCTTTCGAGCATGGTGGAGTTATAACTATAGTTTGTAATGTTATTGTGCAGGTTTTGGTTACTAAAGCTAAGCCTTACCAAAACTGTACTACCCCTTTAACATGATAAATTACTTATACATTTATCCATCATCCATCTTGTCACGGGCTGTCGTTAAAACTACAGTTTAATTAGTTATGTTCAATCATCATTGACAATCGTATTCAATATAAAAGATGAATACTTTGTAGCATCATTACTGAATGGTTGTAACTTTTCACATAGTTCAATAGTTTGTTATGTTTTTTTCTATCGAATCTAATTAATCTTAATACGTTATTACTCCTACACATCCTATTGTATCATTCTTACTGGTGTTCGCATCTTTTGTCCGATTTCTCGGAATGATAACTACTTGGATTTCCAATTTTAATTTGTTTTATTTCCGATGATAATTGATAAACGTATTTTTATATCGCGTGGCAATGTTTTTTTTTCAGCATAATTATGCACCCACTCAAATATCATTCTGTAATAAAGCTGTTATTGTTTTTATTTGTTTTCGTACAATGTGCATGAACATCGCTCATATCAAATATACATTTCATAATACAAGATGATTAAAGCAACTGATTCGAATTCATAATTTGATATTGCAATATTAATTGAAATATTAAAGGGATTGGGTCATCCAATTCGGGAAAGCGCACAGATAAGGGATATCTCTTCAGAACTACGCGCAGTCGTACGTGGGCGCATGACTAGTCCCATACTACTCTGTATAATAGCCTATGACTACAACGGTGTGGCGTGCGCGTTAGCTTCTCTTGGAGTGGATCTCTCTGGTATAGCGCCCTCTTTAACACAACAGTAGATTCACTTTAAGGCACGTTTTCGAAATTATTGTTCAAAGGGGTAGTTCAGTTTTGGTATAGAGGGCGCTGCACGAAATATCTTTTTTTGTGAGATAAGCACAAACTGAGTGTACAATTTTAATGGCAGAATAAACTTTATTTGATCAAAATCGGTTCAGAAACGGCTGAAATATCAATAAATATATCCGATCGTAATAAAAATGCTTACACTTTTTCCAAAATTTTCAAAAGTGGTTTTAAAATAGTTGTTGATGATCTCTCTATTTGATCATTATTTCAACAAAATATCACATGCATAATTTTGTATAAAAAATGGTTGAAATCAATGCTTTATTACAAATGACTAAGTAAAAAGCCTGTTATCATTTTAAAAAAGAGCCATTAAAACACAAGAGGGCGCTCTCTAGAGCGCCCTCTTGTGTTTTAATGGCTATTTTTTAATGATAACAGGCTTTTTACTTAGTCATTTGTAATTTTCTATACCTTTCGAGCATGGTGGAGTTATAACTATTAGTTTGTAGTGTGTCATTGTGCAGGTTTTGGTTACTAAAGCTCAGCCTTACCAAAACTGTACTACCCTTTTATTATGAGCTTACAAAATAATATGAACCCATTATATAATTTATCGGTGGCATGATAGTTTTTTTTTATAAAGTAGAAATGTCATAGGTTTTTGAGCGATTATATTGTATCGAAATTATGATTATGAACTGAAGCGAACTATTGTAAGACACGATGTTTTTCTTGTTTCCGTTGTTTTACCTTATGTGATGGTCTGATAAACTTGCATAGTGCACTGGAAGCAAATTACAAAAACAGTATGGATAAGTTTAAAATGGCAAACCTTGCAGTGTAGCACCACTAACAGGACTACGCATGATAATCATTGACATGCAATCAACCGCAGTACAGGTGTGTTTGCAGGGGTGTAGCTACGGGGGCCTGGGGCACGTACCACCCCCCCCCCCCCCCTCCCCCATGAATAAAATAATAATTATAGTGAAAATGGACAACAATTCTGTTATGCTGATCCAAAACATGTAATGTTTAACTTAAAGGTAAATTTAGGCCAACATCATGTAATGCTCATGGTCAGACTATAATTTTCGAGCCAAATTATATCATCATAATATGAGATATACGTAAATGATTATTTTAGCTCTTAGGCCATCTTAACCGGTGAGGAGCTTATTTCGTTTATTTATTTATTTTGGTATGCTTGTCAGGCAAAAACCCGTGCCCCTAACACAAATCCCAGTCCCCCGCGCGGTGCCCCCACTGATCCTAGCTATGCCACTGTGTGTAGGCATGTGTGTTGTGGCAGTGGTGGTGGTGGTGTGTGTGTGTATGGGAGGGGTCGTATATCAGGTACGAGGCGAACTAACAAGGGCAGGTTGAAGTAGGCTATTTGAGTAGAGGAACGGAAGTGACTGGAATGATGAATAGAATGATCGTGTCAAGGAGGCTGAGTAGCCAGGTATCAACATAGAGAGGGAGACAACAATATCATGACAGCAGTTTAGCGACGGCACATTTCATGTAAGGACTAAACATGTCTTGTATTAAATATTTGGTATTGTTATGCAAAGTTACTTATTTGATACAATTATTATTATGCTGAATATTCCTTTTACCATCCATTTTCTATGTATATACATTATATTTAAATACATAACGCATATAGACAAATACGATATGACCGATACAAATATGACATTAATAATTTAAGTATGATTACAAAGAGAGAAAGGTTGTTATTTCAGAAGGGAGTTAAGATAAGGGCAACCTGGATCACGAATTACATGTTTATGCATGCATATATCGCTCTCCCTCCCCCCTCCTAGCCACACTATCTTACCATCTTTCCTACTCTTTAACGTTTTTACTTTCTCTCATTTTGTCTTTTACCCCCCCCCCCCCCCCCCCCCGCCCAATTCACCCTCCACAGGTTGAAGGAATGGAAGCTCGCACATTATTTTGTATCCAAGGAGGGGAGTTCCCCTAGCCCCCTCCCCTAGGCTGCGCCCCCTGTGTGAAAACAAGTGTGATGGAAAGGTGCATTAAAGTGTCAGACGGGTGTAATGAGGTAGCTCAACATCGATCGTCTACCCTTGTAGACAGGACTACATGATTGTATACATGTTGTCGATTTATTATATGGAGAGCTTGATATCCACGACTACCGTATATATTGTCGATTTATTATTATGGCGAGCTTGATTTCCCAAACGCGCTATAACCACGACTGTACTATATATATTGTCGATGTATTACTATGGGGAGCTTCATTTCCAAAAAGCGCTTAAAGGGATCTAGTAACTTTGTTGACATGTGCAAAAAGTGATGAATGGTTGATGCAATGTATATTGTTGTTATCTCATATGTCCACAGGGTATTGTGTGAAAATTTCAAGTCAAATGGACATTGTATGGCCAAGTAATGAGCGAAAATGTAAAGTGATATTCAGTAACTCACTGCACTCACTTTGTACACGGAAGAAAAACTCGCCCGGAGTTTTTTCTTATCTGAATACTTCAATCATACATATCTTTGTAACAAAAGGGAAATTTGAAAAACCGAAACCTGTCCCATGATTTTATTGTTAATACGAATACAACAAGGTAGAAGGGAACCGCTAGAATTAAAATTGTATTTTGAGGATTTGGACAATGTTACTAAGTCCCTTTAACCCGTGACTCCACGTTGTCGATGTATAATTATGGAGAGCTTCATTTCCAAAAGGCGCTAAATCCATGACTCTATGTTGTCGATGTATTATCATGGAGAGCTTCATTTCCAAAAGGCGCTAAATCCATGACTCTATGTTGTCGATGTATTATCATGGAGAGCTTCATTTCCAAAAGGCGCTAAATCCATGACTCTATGCTGTCGATGTATAATTATGGAGAGCTTTATTTCCAAAAAGCGCTAAATCCATGACTCTATGTGATGTTGTCGATGAAGTATTGATGTATTATTATGGAGAGCTTAATATTTCTAAAAGGCGCTAAATCCATGGCTATATGTTGCCGATGTAATATAATGGGGAGCTTGATTTCCCAAACGCACTATAACCACGACTATACAGAGTGAGTCAGAAAAAATGTCCCATCTTTTAAAAGTTGTCTTGTTTGAAGTATGAACATTTAATCATGGGTTTTATGATATGTCTTGATAGAGCTATCCTCCACGCATATTTCGGTACCCTTCTCATTTGAATCTCTGCACGCATGACTGAACACAAGACAATCTTTACAAGACTGCAAAAACTCACTTGCGCCAAGTGGATGGATGAGGAATAAACAGTGTTTTGAACAGACAGTCAGACAGACAGAAACACACAAACACACACACACCCACCCACATACACACCCACCCACATACACACCCACACACACACGCACAGTAAAACATGTTTCATAATGCAGTGTTAACATTTCCCCCTTTCTGATTAAGCATTGATTTTTAACAAGATCGCTGAATGGTTAAGTGGCAATTCCCTGACAATCTTTCCCCTACCACATTCACCATCATCATCAAGTGCACATAAATCGAATTTTTTAACCCTAGGTACAATAACAATAAAAATGTATCTCATTTATGTATTTTGTTGGCTTACAATGGCAATTTACAATGGATATCTGTGATCCTGTTGTACTTGCCACCAAAGGGCTTGCCTGATTTTGCAGCAGTTAATTATGTTGAGCCCTGTTTGAGTAGGACAAGTACTGGAATTATGGTTTTTCCTCAGTTCACCCCGCAACAGAGATAATTTTTGGTCACTGAGTATGCCAGAGTGTAACATAAGTTTTGCAAGGGTTATGCCACCGTCATCCCAATGTTCGGTGTCCCGGCAGTAAAAGTTATAAATTCTTTCACAATTTGTTTTATTCCTCACCCAGCCACTTGGCGCAAGTGTGATTTTGCAGTCTTGTAAAGATTGCCTGATGTTCAGTCATGCGTGCAGAGATTAAAATGAAAAGGGTACCAAAATATGCTGGAAGGATAACTTTACCAAGACATAATTATCATAAAACTCATGACAACAAGACAACTTTTAAAAGATGGGACATTTTTTCTGACTCACTCTGTACTATCTTGTCGATGTATTATTATGGCGAACTTCATTCCCCAAAAGCGCTAAATCCATGACTGTACTATGTTGTCGATGTACCATTATGAAGAGCTTGATTTCCAAAAAGCGCTAAATCCTTGATTCCATGTTGTCGATGTATTATTATGGAGAGATTCATTTCAAAAAAGCGCTAAATTCATGACTCTATGTTAACGATGTATTATTATGGAGAGCTTGATTTCCAAGAAGCGCTAAATTCATGACTCTAGTTGTCGATGTATTATTATGGAGAACTTTATTTCCAAAGGGCAATAAACCCATTGCTGTATAATGAAGTCTTATAATATCCTCTTATTAGTACTACTGGTCAGACGTCTACATGTTGAAAGCAATACTAATTAAAGATAAAAGCAGTACTATACTATCATAGAGAAAAACTATGAATTTCAATCAAACTGAATTTACGTAATTTAATTAAATGTTGTTGTTTTTCTCATGTTTCAGATCATCTAGGTCCAATTCAGTTTAAAAGTTAATTAATATCGATTGATGTGTTTATCAACACAAGCCCCGATATGGCAATATTCTTGAAGAGTTTGTTTGCTGTTGTACATTCATGGTCGCGCTCAACACAGTAAGCACACGATGAAAATCAGAAAATTCATTTTATATTCCGTAGAGATTATCGAAGAAGGACACTTAAGACAAATTGTTGTTGTCAGGGGTAATATACAAAATCAAGTTTTGCACGCCAGCAGCGGAGTATCGCGTTCCTATGGTAACGACAAGGGCCTGACGCATGGCCCAAACGAGCTTGCTTAATTAACCCTCACATAGCTAGCAGTATAATTATGCATCATATTCTGCTCTAAAGTGTACCGTATCCTTTAGCCCTGCGTTATCTTCGGTATGCTATCCATTAGCTCGCATCATCATAATAATGTTTGGTATGATGTACCAATGTTTTCGTCCGATGAATGTCAACATGCTAAAGCAATGGTCAGTATTGGTCGTAATATACAGATAACATAGCATCTAAAGATCAAACGATGGCATCTAAAGATTACAAAAATAGCATTGGTCCATTAAAAACATTATTCTCTAGTGTGTAAAGTAGCATTAATATATACCCACCCTCTCCCATTAGTGCTTGCTTTCTTGAACAAGACAGTTTTCAATCGGTGAAAATTAAGCGTGGTGTAGTGAGCCGTGCGTGTCAAAATAATGGTTAAAGGGATAGTGAAATTCTGGTTAAGCGGGCGCTTAAAAAATCACTTTTTTTCGAGGTACAGAGATAAACTTAGTGTATACTTAAACATGATAGATGGCAAAAGTACATAATCCTGAAAATTATTACTATTACTATTACTTATTGCTATTACTATTACTATTATTATTACTATTAATATTACTATTACAAAAATTGTTTGATCAACATACGTCCAGAAATGGCTGAAATATCCACAAATAAAGCCATTCGAATATTATTAAACGTCGCAGGCGTTCTCCTGTTTTAGCGCTCTCACCATAGTGAAATAATAATAATAATAATAATGTATTCATAACGCGCATATCACATTATTTGCGCTGTAAGAAATTGAAATAAAAGAAAGAAAGGTTCAGCTAACTATACTGCGTATTAATATACATACTATCAAGTACAACTGAAAGGTGATATCCCAGAAGAGTGTACATAATATACAGATATTGACTGTCTAGAGGGGCAATATAACATTTGAGATCCTTGAGGGAAGTTATATTTTTGTCGAGGGACATTATATTTTTCCGAAGCGCGTAGCGCTGAGAAAGAATATAGTATTCCGAGACAAAAATATAACTCCCCAAGGGAAATGAAATGTTATATGGTTCCCGAAGAAAAAAGTCAATATCTGTTATATTATGATGACCTATATAGATACAAATCAAGATAAATAGAAATTTGGTGTTGAAATAAAATTATGGACAAGGGAAAATCATGAAATTAAATCGAAATCCTTCCAGTAGAACAGACGTGTTGTTATCGAAATGCTGCGCAAAATACTCCTTTATTCGACCTTCCTTTCAAATTTACGTTCGGATCGCGCAATCTCCGTAGAAAGCTTGACAACGCTGCGCGTGCCAGGATGCTAATACGCGCAAAACTGTTCATTGTTATACCTATTGTTACGTGATACCTCTGGATATAACGGCGTTATATTCAGAGGTATGACGTAATTTACGTAATTTTCATAAATGAAAATATAACGCTTCTCATCCATGTAGCGATAGTCACGTGACAGCATTTTGACCAATCGCACATCAGTATCTATATAGGTCATATAATATAATAAAATAAAAGGAAAAAGTTAAGATGTATTTCTACCAATTGTCGAAAGATAATCAAAATTAATTTAAAAGCTCTATAGGTATAATTTTAGGAATTTATTTTAGGAATGTTATACTTTCATATCTACACATATCTCGTGGAAATGTCATATCCACAGTGGCTTCTGAATTTACTTAGATAATCTCTATACTATCGAAAGTTTGATATTTGAATGAAAACTGTCCATTATTACCATGAGTTGCTATTGATGTCTTTCTACCACTTAAGACAGGTATCCAATAATTGTCGAAAGATACTCGAAATTATTTTAAAAGCTCTATAGGTATAATTTTAGGAATTTATTTTAGGAATGTGATACTTTCATATCGATGAAATCGCCATTAAAAGTCAACGCCTGCAAACTTTTGTTGTATTTGCGTTTGCTACCGTATTCCTCCCAACATAGTATACCGTAGTTTGAAGCGCCCTCTTTAACGTAATATCCATTGCAGAATCGGCCGTTATTCAAGATAATACCCCTGGTTAATGCCCGAGACCTGGATATGATGTCTGTGTAATGTCGCTATATGATACCCTAGCCTACAATTCCTTCCACCCCTCCCCCGTCCTCCCCTCCCCATAAAGGCGGAGCTAGGATGTTTCAGTACGGGGCACCAAAGGGCCTTGCATTTTCTTGAGGGGGCACGGGCTTAAAATCTACAAGTACAAAAAAAGTATCCAATCGTTTAGGACTGTGACCAAAGTGATGATATTTAGCGTATAATTGATATGATTTGTGTTGACACTGATAACTATTCCTTAAGATAGCATGATGTTGCCGATAATTATCATGTTTGTCTTTCAAATAACACTAGTTTGGTAGTTCTCCTGTTGTCCATTTTTGTTTTTACCCCGTTGCTTACGGGAACCGGGTGGGCTATGGACAAAGTCTATGTGGATTTCAGAATTTCGTAGCGAAATGGGCAAGCATTATTTGTTTTCCTAGGGGGCACGCCCCAACCCCACGCCCCCACACCCGTATGGCTGCTATGCCCCCTGCCCCTCCCCTAGGGATGCTGCATGCTGCTTTACGAACAAGCGTTCAATCATTGAAATGTCTAGTGTTGCTCCCAAAGTGGCCATCGTACCCCTCCATGAATCGGTCATTATGCAAAGCCTAGAAACAAATGAACCTCTTTCAATGCCCCCGGATAATAAATCATTCTGTGCGGAATGACATAAAATTAGACGACGAAATGCGCTGGATTACAACATATACATTATCATGACCCTATACTCTGTAGTGTTAGCGCTGGACTCCAGTCATCCCGGAAAGGGGAATAGATAACTCGTCATGAGTTATTGCATTATTCGTTGCATGCAGGCTGTGGCTTTATGATAAATCAGAGTCTGTTTTTATTAAAATACTTGAATCCTATTAGTAATTATTTTGTTTTCAGTGGTTACATTTTTGTATCCCATTTTGGCAGGGAAGAACAATGTTAACATGAAAGTTTGGAATGTTTATACATTGAACATTGACATTGATTATAGACAATACCTTTTTACGCGAATTTTTTTTTCTGGATTGCATTTCTTTTTAAAAGGTTTTTCCTTTATTTGATTGCATATGTTGTATTATAAACTTACCCATAACCAATGCAGGGATTAGCTATAATACAAGCTTTGCTTCCTCGCTGGCTCATTTGGCTCCTTTCATGTTCATTATATAATGATTTACTTGGTACTACTATATTTGAGGCAGTTGTTAAAAATGAAAATAACATAATTGTTATGAATCTTGATCCTTGCTTTGTTAACGGATCGTCAACCACATTACTTTCTTGATGACTATTTTTGAATCACACGACTAGAAATGAAGAGCTTAATTCCAAAAGGCGCTAAATCCACCTTTTCCACTTTTTCTTTGGAGAAAACCAGGTTTCTTTGTCTAACTTTGTACACATGCCTATGAGAATATGAAACTGGAACGTTCCATATTTTGATTTTGATTATGTAATTTGTTCTAAAATTTGGATTTCTAGAGAGCTATACGTAATGTATTAATGTGCTAATATCGTTACCTCAAATTTTTTATGGAAAGTGAATTTAACGCTTTTCGGAACTAAGCTCTCAAAATAGAGACTGGACAATTGTCTAAAAGCAGAAGGGCATTAACACCCACAAGTGCAGTGTCCCAGCGGGGAAATGCAAAGCCTTCAGACCATGCTCTTGGACATGCATGAATATAGTTTAATTTGGGAATTGTTGCCGGCATTGGCAAGGCTAAAAGGGAAGGGATGTCAAGGGAGCAAATGTTCCCTAGTTGGAATTCGTGACTCATTTTGCCCCCCCCCCCCCTCCCCCTCCATGAGGGGGGTAAAAATAAAGAAATACATACATCTACTACATGTAATATTCAACATTCTCGCTATGTACGCTGCCGTCTGCCGCCCTCTATTATCCACACCCCCTCCCCTATCTGCCCCCTCTAGTTTTGTTTTCTGTGTACGCCATTGTGTTCGTGTGATGGAGGCGGCGTAATATAACCACCCAAACATAGTCAGTAATACCCTCGTGTAGTTATACCTTAATGCAACTATATATAGTCGAGACATAAATTCATTACGGTGTCCACAATAATAATAATAATGATAACATGGATAACGTCATTGCAGTTTCATCAGCCGATTGAAGATTAAAGGGAACCACCAGGCAAAGAACAACACAGTCATAATTATATGTTTTGGTACCGTTTTGTGATATCAAATAGATACTAAAAATGTTGCAAAAGTTTGTGTGTAATTCATAAACAAAGCAATTAATTACCACCACTTACGGAACCACTATTATTTCCTGGTTCCGTACGGGCCAAACATTGTGCGCCAATGCTATTCACGCGTACGTTTGGAGACACTAGAATCCTGGACGATTCGTTCGCTCTGGACAAAGTAGTCTTCGTACATGCAGACCCATGAACGCATGCTTTAGAATGGTGATGCGTTTGCCAATTATATATTTTTTTCTGGAAACATATTTTTGTGAACTTGTTGGTGGAATGGACTACTAAAGATGTTACCTTTCATTTATAAGAATATTATTTTGGGGTGATGGTACCCTTTAACGACTCAAGATGTTGGTGACGTGTATTTGCGCTTCTAAATATACACATCATTTATTAGAATACGTTAATCTCATATATCTATTGGAATCGTATTTGCGAATGGAGAGCTCTAAAGATATCCAATAATAAAGGGAAAATCGCCAGTAGAGCACCGTTTTAATCTTGCTAATGAATATCGCCTTCAAGTTGATCAGATTAGTGCTACAAAAATCAATTACGATTATTGGCCACTATATTTAGGTGTAGATCCAAGTAGTTTGCAACACAATCTCAGAGCATTAACGTCTAAACGTTTTTAGTCCAGAAAAAATATATATCTTGCATATAGCTCATAGATTATAATCGAGACCGCAAGACACCGACACACAGGTTTATGCAAACCATGGTTTAAACCATCTTCTACATTTATTAAGTGCTGCTTGTAGACAAGACAAAAGACACAAATCCCATTTGCCGATTTCCCATGAATGCCTGATACAGCAGTCGGTGCTTGCTAACCAGCAGCACCAAATACAATTCACTATCTGAAAACAAAGACATCTCTTTAAACAACGCGTATCATCGTTAAACTTCAAGGGATCTAGTAACTTTGTTGACAAGTGCATAAAGTAATGAGTGATTACAAAATTGTGTATTGGTGTATTCTAATATGTCCACAAAGTAATGTGTGCAAATTTCACGTATGTTTTTTGGCCGAGAAATTAGCAAAAATGCAAGGTGATATTCACTTTAGAACTCATTGCATTTACTTTGTACACGGCTTAAAATATCCCGTAGACAGTTTAACATCTGAACACTTCAATCGTAAATATCTTTTGAACGAAATGGAATTTTGAAAAACCGAAACATGTCCCGTGCTTTTACTGTTAATATGAATACGTTTCTAAGTCATAGGTTAGCAATTGTTTGAGTAATTATCATAGAACCGGCACATCATATGCAAGGCTTAGAACATGGGTGCACTTTTTTTGGGGTAGGTATTCCTTTTCCATCTCACTGAGAAGACAATGTGACTGACGTCTGAAAGTTGTTTTCTTAAACAACGAAGAGGAGATGAATAGGATATAAGCTAGGTATTGAATTATGAATTCGACCTTGTATTTTCACACTCTGCTAAAAATATCTCCGACTTCGCATACCCTCTCAGATCATGACATGAGTAGTTCATGACTAGGAAATGTTTAACATTATTGAACGACCGTCAAGTCTATGGTGTGCAATCAGTGTTATTTAACATTGATCTTTTAGCATTCATATTTGAGTTCGATATGTGTACAATATACATCGATCTTATAAAAATAAATTCATACCACTCTTTTTCCTTGTTTTCTAATAATAATTCTTTTTCCTTGTTTTCTAATAATAATTTGTATTGTTTGTTTATGTGCCCGGTGTGGTGCTAAATCCGTGACCTGCAAAATCCGTACCCAGTCGCAAATGCGCATGCGCCGTTAGACAGTTATGGTGCGTGTCTTGCTAAAATCGTGACCATTATGACGCCGCAGTTTAATGCTAATACAAAATCGACGCATGTTTTTATAAAACCTTTAGATGGCGTGTACATTCAACCGCCGGGTTCTGACAACACTTTGTGCAGCAAAGAGCCTCAAGGAGGCATTTTGCATGCTTTATTACGAGTGGGAACGATTTTCGCAGGCTTGTTTACGAGTTTATGCGCATGCGCATTTCCGACTGCGTACGGATTTCGCAGTGCGTACAGATTTAGCGTGACACCGGCCCTGCAGTCTACATGTTCACATGTCTACTGTATGAGGGGGCTAGTCGTCTTTTGATTCCGTGTGTTTAACTTTTCCTTTTCATTTCAAGAATGCAGAACGGCTGGCTAACAGGCGGAAGATACCATTTTCAAGGTCAGGGTCAGGGTTCGAACCCGGGACCACCCGTGCATGAGGCGGACCCTCTAATCGCTAAGCCACACCAAATAAGAACACAGACAATACATCGAAGTTTCTCGACACTAAATGCTCACCACAGTATAATATACGTGATCATGGAGTGTAGAGCTCTTGCCGACACTGAAATAAAAAGGAAGTTATTGATTTGTATGGATAATTGAATCTTTTTTCATCATAAATGCTTGTGAAGTAAAATTAATTTCATTGTCTTATCAAAAAGATCAATTAACTTCGTACAAGTGATATTTGAGACGTCAATCAAAATAATACCAATATCATCGTAAGAAATTCTGAATAACAGTTATTATAAATAATTAAGTTTATTTTCGAAGGAATGCTTTTAGTAGCTAAGGGAAAAGATTATAAGACTTACCGGACAAAATTATGATATTTCTGCCAGCCTACTCCTATTATTTCATCTGCTATGTCTAGTTTCTAATTAAGATTTTGTTTTTTTAAAGAATGAAGAATGTTTAAATGTATTTTGTTAAGTAGGCAATGCGGATTATCAGACGTACCATACAATAACCATGTCTTTGATGCTCCCCTTAACAATATTTTGAGTGAAAATTGTGACCTTCTCGCCAGCCCCCCCCCCCCCCCCCCCCCTTCTCTTTCTTTCTTTGTATCTGTCTTTCTCGGTCTAGTTTCTAATTTAAATCACGAAGACATGTTTTAGTAGACGAGACATATCATCAGGTTTGACATACAATAATACTGCTGTTGGCGCCCCCTCTTCAATATCATTGGAATTATGAATTAAACAAAAATTATTTTCGCTCATCCCCTACCAACTTTTTTTTTCTTTCTAGTTCCAAGTTTTGTATAAATGTTTTTAGTAGCCAAGACAGATGATTGGTCTTCTCATAAAATAATAGAAGGTTTTGCGCACCCCTTCATTATTCTGACTTGTTTTGTTTTTAAATTGAAATTCAGAAGAAATGCTTTATTACCGCATGCAACAGATTAGCAAGTATGTGTTTGACTCCCAATCCTCAGTAAGATTATGATATTTTCCACCCCCCCCCCCCCTCCCCTCATTTCTGTGTATCCAGTTTATAGTTATTATTCCAAAGAAATGCTTTAGTATAGCAGAAGACTAAACAAGACAGTATTACCGGAGGCTTGTGTATACCGGAGACAAAAAATAATGCGTTGGCTCACCCAAACCTCTTTTTCTTTTTTTTTATCATAGCCCACATTTTCTAGATTCTGAGTAAAAATTACAATCTCTCTAACCTTCCCCCATGTTTAACCTGGTGCAAGTCTGCAAACTATAAGAAGGATTTCCGTTTGAAGATTATCAGATTTCTACTAAAAGTCTCCATCCAAAGGAATATGTAAGTAGCACGAGATTATCAAGCTTACCGGACAGGAATTAGGCGGGACATCGTGGCATCCCTTTAAGGTTACACTAAGCGGTGTAGCTAAAGTATATATTATTGTCGGGGGCAACCCCCCCCCCCCCCCTCCCCTGTGCAAGCTCACTTCTGCTGCCAACACCCCATCCCCCTCCCCCTCACCTTTCCTGGTCTGCCTTGACAATGAATACCCTGTTGAATCGAAGATAATCTTCGATTTGTGTATATTCGTTAAAGGAAAACTTGAATACTGGAAATGTTTGTTTTTTCCAGAAACAAAATAGATATAATTATGTTTCAAAAAAGGTCCACGTTCTTTATGGTTGATTCCATAGTCTGGACCAGTAATCATGGTAACATGAGTAAATAATATTCGTTTTAAATCCCTCAAGTTTGCAAAAGACGAAGCATGTCCAAGTCCACTTAAAACATTGACGTTGATACTATTATGTGGCACTTGGGAATTTCCTAGAATATTGCTTGCCAATTCGGTTCGTGGGTGTCGCTTTGAACAATTAATTGGGTTCGGATTGCATGAGACGGCATGAGATTAACATCCCATTCATAATTGCGTCTAGCACTGGCTCGGCACTGTTTGCGCAAGTATGATTGGAATTGTCTAACCACACTGTTAAAACGCTGTGTAAACAAATTTAAAGTGGACTTCCACTCGAGTTCAAGCTTCTAATGATTGAAAGACAGATATTCTAGGTCAATAAACACAATTTTGTATGAAAAAAAGTATTATTGTGGGTTCTTATAATTGGCTTTGAAATTCTAATGACACAAATTCGCGAGCGAGCTTGTTCTATCCCACAATGCACCAATTTGTGACCTGCGACCCTCACTATGCGCCTATCTATGTTTTTACACTGCAGCGAATGTGTTCTTTTGATCGGACCATACAATGCTCGATCATGAATAGTTTAGTCCACGATGCGCCATTCAACCGTGCCTTTGAGCATTACTACATTGTTGAACCGTTTGAAAATACTTGCCTGCCCGAAATTGTAAAACGTTTGGCTTTCATTGGAATTTGAATTGACACAAAGTCATGTAAACGTGGTTATTGAATTTGCTGGCTCTGCATGACCGGCTATATGAATGACACATGCAGTGATCACAATGTAGTGGCACCGGATTCAAGCCTACTCAAGAAATTGAGCAAAGTGAGGGTGGTACATAATGGTCTCATGATTGTGTGCAATAAATTTAATTATTTCCTCAGAGTTAATGACATTAGAAAAATCTCTTAGAAATCATCCAAAGAGAGTCCAATCCTGAAAATATTCAAGCACATCCCTAGACTTATTTCCAATATACTGTATTTTGTTTAAACTCGTCCGGAATTCTCCTTTAACAACTTGTTGAAAATTGTCTACAACCGCTGTTTAACATATGAACCATCCAAGTCTTGTTAAAAACATTCAACAACCCCAGTTGTTTAAAGTTTACACAATTGTTGTTTTAATTTTTTCTACAACCGTTGTTTAGAATATATTTTAAAAAACCCTGTTGTTGAAATATCAAACACAAAAATTATTGTACTATAAAACGGCAAAGTCGGAATCGAACCGGAGACCTTTGGGTTATAAGACTAACACGCTACCTCGTCGCTATCTCGTTTCGCTTGGTTTGCAGTGGGACAAAAAAGGTTTTGTCGCGATGATTTCGCGGTCGAAACTATGACGTGATTTAACACGTTTAATCAACGCTTGAACAACGGCCGCTTTACACAACCCTTCTTTCTACAACTAATCATGATACACCTAAGGTTGTATATAAAGATTCAACAACCATTTTTACACAGCGTTTTTTTACACAGCGTTTTAACAGTGCAGCCTTAGCTTGGCCTAGCCTGGCATTACGCAGATGCTAGACACGGCTAAGCCACTTTTATCTCAAGTGTGAATGGAACACTGTCTAGCGTAAGTTTGCGCATGCGCAGTACGGTTTTACTCGCACAGAATTTGCCCAGTCACTGTTGGCCTGTGCCCCGTCACAATATGGGTGTACTACGTCATTTATAATTGCTACTGCCAACGTCGTATTGCGCATGCCCAGAAGCATCCAGGACACTGTTGCATTAAAACCTGCGCGATACTTGTCCAGTGTTGATGCCTAGTATGAATGGTAGACATCTTATCCCAGGCCAGTGTTAGGCCAGTGCCGAGCCAGTGCTAGACGCAAGTATGAATGGTAGACATCTTATCCCAGGCCAGTGTTAGGCCAGTGCCGAGCCAGTGCTTTATGCCTAGTATGAATGGGTAGACATCTTATCCCAGGCCAGTGTTAGGCCAGGGCCGAGCCAGTGCTAGACGCAAGTATGAATGGGATGTCACATGCAATCTATATTCACCATGGACCATACTCATTTAACACTATATAACTTAGTTCCATTCTGTTAGATAACATGCCAAAAAGGCTTTATGCTGCTGTATAAGCCATACAACATACTTAGATTGGAACGAAGATAGTGTGATTTCTTGAATACGGGTCCAGAACTCGAGGGTACCTTTAAAGCTTCCAGAGGAAGGCAGACGTCAAGGAGACCATCACAAGTGCATGAAGCATATTTAGAGAATCGAAATAAAATAATCGTGTTTGTCTTGGTTCTTCATATATCACACCCGGCGGTAAAATTAATATTGAATATCGAGCGAGTACATTTACGCACAGCGCATCGAAAACAAAAGATAATATTTTCAAATCTTGAGACAGAATGAAGAAAACCTTGACAAGCGAGGGTTCCTAAGGCCATTTTCGTCCCCTAAGAATTATTGATAATTCTGTTAAATATTTAATTATTTTCCCAAATACATGATAAATGTAATATGCATATATGTTGGGGGAGGATTTGGTAGAACGGAAAGGCGAATGGATTGAGATGCTCTATATTTATAAATAATGGGGCTTACATCGTGTCCTTTAAGAGTTTGGTGTGCATGTGTACCTACGGTGGAAGACAGTGTATGTTTGTTTGTTAAAACTTTTGGAGAAGTGTACGCCCACGGTTTACTTTTTCTCTCGGATCTATATGTATCTTTGTTGCTTCAGGTCAAAGTATGCAATTATCTTTGTACGTTAAGAATCTTCAAACAATATAATTTTGTTATTCAGAAAGAATCAGAAGTAGAATAATCTAACTAAGTTGTTGCATAATATTTAGAATTATAATCAAAAATGTGCCAAGCGTTTTTCGTGTGTTTGTGTTTCAATGGCTCAAAATGCGATACAATGATTCTGAAACAATTGTAACTATACAATAGCTGGTCCATGTTTTATTTACTCACATGCCTTGTATTATAACTAGAATACAAATCGCCTGTATATCAACAAGTCAATAAATAAAACATGACATATCAATAATAAAAATAAACTATTATGATTTTATTTTAATCCACGTTGTGTGCGCTTTCGTTCGTAAAATACAGCAAGCCGAGATATTTTGTTTGACTGTGACTCTATTTGAATATTTTGAAAAATCCTCGGGTCATCCTTGTTGTCATGATCGTCCATTAGAGCTTTGAGTACCCCTTGAGTAACCCCTTGAGTAATGAACGTCGGACACTCTATCCGTCGGACACGCTATCCGTCGGACAGTACCGCTCATACCGTGTCAATTTTAAAGTAATTGCTTTGTTGAATTTTCATATCAAACGTATTCTCAAATTTTAAACTGCTTGTTTGCAGTTGCATTCCTACTAAAAGGTACCATAGCTACGATAATTCATGCTAGCTATCTTGTCCTATTGTACGATACAATTACGGTGTTATGGTTTATTTAAAATGATTCCTTTTGATGTTAAATATAAATGCTTTACCAAAAAATTCCAATGCAACGTCCATGTGGTTCATATGCCTTAATTCGAGGTAAAACCACTATAGTACCGTTGCAGGTACGATAACGCCACCAATGCGTGTGTTGCCGTTGTACATGTAATACATTGAATTCATTCGGGCAGTTTTTAACGTGTAGAATCGCCAAATAAATAATTGCGAAGCGCCTAAATCGTGTTGATGTTAAGATATCGAAGGAAAAGGCGAATACAGAAGTATCACTTCAGGGCATTATTATCAGTCATCAATCAAAGCTACGTAATATAATCAAGCTTCAAGACATAGTCACACGGTCAGATCTGTTTCGTGTATGTCTTAATGACCGGTCATCCATCAACGTGACCATATCAAATATATGTAGATGGACAGTGGCGTGGCTTGGGACAGGTCACTCTAGACAGGGGACAGAGAGGCTGGGGAGGGGGCTAAGAATATAGGGGCTGTTTACACAAAGTTGAATTTAAACCCTATCAGTCACACTACAGATTATGAAAAGACATTCATTTTGATTCGTACATTTTAAATTTCAAATTCAAATTCAATTTCAAATTCAAATTCAATTTCAAATTCAAATTTCAAATTCATTTATTGAAATACATAATAATATGCAGCATAACATTATGTGGTAAACATTCAGAATCTCGTTCCTATTTTCAAGGAGATTTAATGTTCTTGATGTAAGAGTCTCGAATGTGCAATTTTGTTTTTGAATATGTTTTATTGCAGTTAAGGCTACGAGTGGCCTACAATAATTTTTAGTTCAACTTCAACTCATTGTGAAAGACTTCCATGGTGTATGCATCACTTCATTATCATGTTATCCGACATAGGTAGAGGAGGTGGGCTAAATCCACAGATGCCCTTTTTTATACGGGGACCTCCCTCCTACTCTCCCTTTGTACATGACGTGGCTATACGGAGGACACGGGTTCACGCCCCAAAACAATACAAATAATGTAAAAGCAGAAAGAGATTCAGAGCAAAGGCATAGAGTCCCATCCTTCCACCCCACCACCCCCAAATTACAGAAAAATATTTGCGCCCCTACCCCGAATGATATAGCCGACGCTACTTTAATAACACCACTGTTGCATCGTGTCTTCACTCTAGATGCCCATCTTGGTTAGTCTTTCGTCAAGACTCTCGTGCTATTTGCACAATTACGTGAGCGAAGCGAACAGCCCGATCGATGTTGTGTCTTATATATGTACAGTCAAAGTGGGACCATCGCAGCTCGTAGGATCAATCTCCCAGCCATATCCTTGCCGAAAGGCTACATCTTGGTATACGCCACTGAAATAATGATCAATAAAGAGTGGCTATATGCGCGCATGCATGTCATTCGTTAAATAGCTAGTGACTTTTGACAGTTCTCAGTTCCCTCGCGTGTTAATAATGGCCAACTTGAGTGTACAAGTCGTTGCCATGTTACCCTTCGTTAACTGTTTAGGGGATCTAGTAACATTGTCCAAATCCACGAAACTTCATTAGAAATCTAGTAATTCTCTCATACCTTGCTGTATTCAATATAACCAATGGATTAGTATGGAACATGTTTTGGTTTTCGAATTTCCCTTTCGTTAGAAAGATATTTACGATTGAAGTGTTCAGAATATTGACTATCCACTGGATTGTCATAACTGTTTATAAAGTCAGTACAATGAGTTAGCAATATCACTTTGCATTTGTGTTCTTTTCTCGGCCATATACATGTAACATCAATTTAACGTAAATTTTGTACACAAAACTTAGTGGAAATATCAGATCGCATGCGACAATACATACTTTATCAACAGTTTATCCCTTTTTGCACATACAAACAAAGTGACTATAGATCCTTTCAAGAGTGTCGAAGGTTGGCGATGCTCAACTACGGATCGTCATTGTATAGCTTGCATGACGAGTTTTTTGCGCACTACAAAGCACTGAGCCAGTGTGTCGTTATACGCACCGGGTGCAGGGCGTTCGCAAGATAGCACCGCGTATCTGATGTACGAATCAGAACAAACTTTACACGTAGCCTACTTGGTAAATGTGTCGCCATGTGCAAAAACCGAAAACATGCGTCTGGGTGGGCAACATAAAATGTCGTAACTCTCTTACTCTGCAGAATAGTATGAGGACATGATTATGGCAAACGTGTGAGTTATAGGCCAACGTAAACAAAACAAGGAAAATATAAAAGAACTCTCTGTTCGATTGAGTGTTACATGAAAAGTTATCAAGCAAAATCATCTAGGTATTATTATTTTCACACGATTTTCTCCATAATATGCGCCGCAACTTTGGTATGTCCATGCAATGACACATACAAAGACTATTTTATAGTATGTACGTTATCAATGGTAGATATCAATGGTAGAGGAGAGGGGGTGCGTTGGGTGGCGTACGCCCCCCCCCCCCCCCCCCCCCCCCCACCCCCTCAAATTCAGAAAGGTCCACTTTTTATCGGTCTCGGGTCCACTTTCTATTGGTCACGGCCATCTAAAACAGTGGTCTCGGGCATCGATCCGTCTTGTTGACCCCCCCCCCCCCCCCCCCCCCTGCTTACACTCAACCAGTGGTCTTGGTCTCGGTCTCGAAAATCGGTTTGACGACGGACACCGGAATGTTCTCACGGGTGCTGCATGCGGACGTTCTCAGCTAAGACAATTGTACTTTTTTCAATTGCGTTGATTAACGCTTTCGAAATAATGATTTTCAATGATAATTATCTTCATACTAAAGGGACATTTGAAAAAAATCAAACCCTATTTTATTCTTCTCTTACCATAAGCTAAACAACACGGTAGAAGAGAAACGAGGAAGCTCCAAGTAATTTTTGTGGATTTGGACACTTTACAGGTATGACTTTAACTGATTTATTTTTTTGACGTAGCATCCCTTTTTTAATAACTGGCAATTATAAAACAAAAACAAATATAACAGCAAACGTTTACGTGAACATTTAAGAATGAAAGATGTTTTCACTATGTAAAGTAAATAAACGTAATATCAAACAAATATATGATACAAATAAAATAATGTTTGATATTTAATATCTGTGTTTTTATAGTAAAGGTACAAATCATTTCCGGCATAATTATTAAAAGCATTAACACTTGGGATGATCGTTTTCTCACGTTTGTATCGCCGTAGGAAAAATTCGGATACTCTATTTTGGGTAAGTACAGTATGTCGGCGTACTGCCTTATACGTGCTTGCAATGCAAACATGTAGCTTACAGGAACCTAGTAACTTTGCCTGAATTTTCAAACTCACTTGACACGTGCATCTGTAGCGTTTATAATTTATCGGTTTTCAAATTTCCGCTTAGTTATTGAGATATTTTTCAATTTAATTTGAATAGTCCATGTGTGTTCAAACATATGACAGTAAGTGAGCAAATATTGTCAAATATTTCCGCTCATTACTTAGGCAAGTGACATTTTGTGTATCAAGAAACGTTCTCCCATCGCCGAGTGGACGTATCAGTCAATACAAACACACATATTATATCTCCATTTTATCGTGTTTGCATGTTGCGACAAATTGACTAGATCCCTTTAATTTGCACGCTACGGGGTGACGTTAATGCATGACGCATGGTCCATTATCTTGCCGTGCCAATAACGTTTAACTCTACACATGCTGCATTGACTATATACGACTGCATAATTATGAATAAATGTTACAATATGCGAGTTTGAACGACTTATAACATGGGTTAAATGACACGCTGGTGCACATTTTTAACTTCAGGACACGCAATGGATAGTACATCTCGATTTCCGATATACAAACTATGTTAAAATATCAACTTCATCCGAACATTTTAAGGGCGTCGAAATCATTACGAAGATTAAGATCCCACACAAGATAAAACACCAAATCGATCCGCACAAAAAACAGCAACAACCAAAGAGCAAAAGATGCATTATGAAAATGCAAATTATGCGGACGTGAAAGGAGTATATGGCGAGCGCAACTGAATAGCCGAAATGGATGCTAGTTTGAACGACTGTTACTTCACCTGCTGGTACAAACCTTGACCTTGATATTGATATCATGGAAAACACAAAAGTGCTGAACAAATTCATTTATAGAGACAAAGATGGGCATAATGAAAAGAAATGAAAAAAAGTAAGATATACATCTCATAAAATATGACCTTGATATAGTCAAGGTATGTGTTAGTCAAGCTAGACAAAGTTAAGATAATTATGTAAAACATTTCCGTAGATTGTTTGGAGTGTCTAACTCTTTTGTAAAATGAAGCTCACCCACAATATATGCGGACGTGAAAGGAGTATCATCGAGAGAATGACTGCATGTATGGACATGTAGGAACCGGAAGCTACAGCAAGAGAAAACGACGCGACTTATATTTGGGGCCTATATTGAACCTTTGAGATAATGTTATTGCCCCCTCTCCTATACAGACACTATCCTTACCCCAACCTCTTTTTCTTTTGTTCCGAAATTAATAAATACATGTTTTTGTTGGTTCTTGCCCACGCTGCCCCACTTGTTATCAACCCCATCCTGCACCCCCTCACACCGCACTGAATTGACCCTGTCTATTTCATGTGATAGGAAATCAGACGTCACGTGATTGTCTCGTGATTAGCGTAGTCCACATTTTTGGTTTTACAGAAGAGTACATTTAGATAACAGAATATTACTCGAAAAGTGGTACTTGTTTACAAATCATCGATACACACATATTCAGTGGCATACATAGCGTGGGCTCACTCCAGGGTGAACGCTTTAAATATGTCGTTATCGTTTCTCTCTGTTGTTTTTAAAATGTTCCCTACAAGATGTTCAAATCACTATAGAGTTCATACAGGGCCCATCCGGTTCCCGTGGGCAATTTTACAATAATTAGGCCATTTTATAGGCGACAAGTGGATGTACCCCCGTTCGCATGCCCACTCCCCGTAGCTACGTCATCGCTCATATTATCTGGCCAACAGCTTCATGACTCGTAGCTGGTCTTCCATCAGGTCTTCCATATAATGTTAGATCGGAAAACGGGTTAAATAAGGCGGTATTCATTTATCTCCCTTTTAAAGAATTTACGTGGAATGCATAAACCCAACGAGCAATGCGGATGGGTGTTAAGATGAGGTTCGCGGACACTTAAGATGTCATAATCAGTCGTAATTACATAATTATTGATTTGGTATCATCAATTAGTGGAAGGAGGATTATGTTCGTCCGTAATGCTAAATTAAGTAGCTACGTCACTGCTCATAGTAATTGGCCAATAGGTTCAGACTCGTGTGATGCATACGTGGTGTTTATTGACGTTCCAATGAGCAATCAGACGACAGCACAGGCTTATGATAATGCTTTATTTATCTATTTCCCATTCATATAATTAACGGGGGTTGCAAACCGACGAGCATAGCAGAAGGAGTTTATGTTGACCTTCGCGGACAATCAAACTAGTCGTTTCATTATTCATTAAAGGGGTAGTACAGTTTTGGTAAGGCTGAACTTTAGTAACTAAACCTGGACGGTAACATTATAAACTAATAGTTATAACTCCACCATGCTCGAAATGTATACAAAATTACAAACGACTAAGTAAAAAGCCCGTTATCATTCAAAAAGAGCCATTAAAACACAAGAGGGCGCTTTCTAAAAAGGCATTGTTTTCAACCATTTTTTATAGAAAGTTATGCATGTGATGTTTTATTGAAATAATGATTAATAAAGAATTCATCAACAACTATTTAAAAAACGCTTTTGAAAATTTTTGAAAAAGTGCAAGCATTTTTTTTTATTTTTTGAAAAAATCATCTAATTATTTGGGCCCCAAATAATTATAAGATCAGATATATTTATTGATATTTCAGCCGTTTCTGGGTCGATTTTGACCAAATAAAGTTTATTCTGCCATTAAAATTGCATGTTCTCTCAAATTCGACATTTTATTACATTTTTATTACCTCACAAAAAAATTGTGATATGCAGCTGCGCCCTCTCTACCAAAACTAAACTACCCCTTTAAATGGGTATCATCGATTAAAGGAAGTAGCATTGTGTACGTCTATAATCATAAATCAAGTAGCTACGTCACATGCTCATAGTATTTGGCCAACGTCATTTGACTCACGTGATGCGTAGGTGTTGTTTATTGACGTTCCAATGAATCGGTACACACATCATCAACGTGCCTAGTCTTCAGTCAAGATCCTATGTTATTGCTTTGATTGATAAACATCAAAGTTATGTAGCGGCCAGCTAAAGCGAGTGTTAGTTTGGGTTCATATGTTTTGTATTCCTACATGGGAGAGGGGGTGGGTCCAAGAGACCCTACAGTCCCTACAGTGGGATTTATTAATCACAATGGACAAAGACTAAGCCCACATACCGCTGGGAGATGAAGGGTACATTGATGTTGAAAGTACGAATATAGATTCAATACAACCACTGCTCCGCTACAGTAACACCCACCATGCCCACGACGCCGGTTTAAAGGGGATCACCACGCAAAGACAAACACCGGCTTATAATAATGTTTAAGAACCGTTATTTTATATTAAATTGATGTCCATAACATTTCAAAGGATAGTGTAATAAATAAGCAATGCAATAAATAACTCGAACTAAACTGGGCCTGTAAGCTCCAAACGTTAGCGATTGCGTTAATTCAATATGCATGTACGTACGAGAACGCGTATATCCTATACAATAGACTGTATTATTTTGCATCCTTTTCGTATGATAATGAGTTTTCTAATTACATAATTTTCATGGAAACCTATGTGTCTCTGAACTATCTGGTGGAATGGTCTTGGAAAACTATACAATTATATTGAATTTATAAGAAAATTATGTTAGGGTGTTAGAGCACTTTAATGTACATTACTTGGTCAAGAGGGGCGATTTCCCATATTTCCATACTATTAATATCTCTCTGACATAATGTCTCATGCATCGTAACTCGACAAAAATGTAATTATTTAATTTATATCAGGACAATTCATTTACTCGCTTTCATTTGCGTATACAGTCAAACCTGTGTATAGTGACCACCAAGGGGAAGAAAGAAAAGTGGCCACTTTAGACAGGTGACCTCTATAGACAGGTTCATTCTATTGTTTTTCTCTGCAGGGGATCATTTTTAGTGGTCACTATAGGCAGGTTGGCTGCTATAGACAGGTGGCCACTAAGACAGGTTTGACTGTATAGTAGACTCTCACGGGACACGTTCCGGTATTACTTGCTCCGTTTTGTATTAACTCTTATTGCATACATTTTATCTTCATTTTCCTTCATACATTCATCAATGTATATATGTGTCCCGTCTTTCTCAGAGGAGCCAAAAGTCGCGCGAGTTCGAACCTCAGAAATCACGATTGATTTGAAATTGCATTAAAATGTCGAAAAACATATTATTAGTTCAGGCCTTTCCCTGATATTTGTTCTACCAGTAAGCACAATCTCCAGTACAAATATTAAGTGGAAAGGTGAAAATTAAGGAAAGTTTTGAAGCATGTTTTTAGAAGGTTTGAAAAGTTTGCTTTCCAAAATTCTTCGCTCCCAAAAGCGATCGATATTAAGCTCCGCCTCTTAACAACCCCTTTGTGCCAAGTTGCAAATCTCGCTGGCGGTCAAGAGTCAGCGCACATCGATATTCTCTAATCCCTATTCACCTACTGACTCAAATGGCCTCCTTTGTTTAAAAAAGAACGCTCTTTAGGGTAACGCTGTCGTTGAGGCGTGACCCCCTTTTGTTAGGTAAAAGTGCTCGCTTTTGTATCCCGTGCTCGGTGTGTACTTGAATCCAAGTTTGTCATTCCAAAATCACTTAAATTTCGATCAGATCTTTACATATCTCTACAAAGCATGGATTATATTCAACAATTTTTGGAGGGAAGGTGTAAATCATACATATGTACTGATATGCAAGTTTTCAAGAAAATTGGATAAAGGTTGCTACGACATTCTATTCATGCAACTGGTTCAAGTATGGCCTGGTTAGAAAGCTAATTTCGCTCTCGAAACGGATGTAAAACTTCTTGAGGGATTTTCTCTGCATTTTATTTCCAGACCGTTGGAAATTGCCCTTAGAAAAACATCAATAACTCCGCGTTGCAGAATAACTATAATACAACTTTTATATCATATTAAAGCTTAGATAATGCTGATCCAAACTAGATAAAAATCCAGAAAATTATTCATCCGACTTCTGTTTCTTCTGGCTGTGACGGGTCACATATATCCTTCCGTTTGTTAATAAATTTCATTTTGTCTTCTTTATATTATAACTTCACTTTAATCGCTTTATTGGATATACTGGCCTTCAATTATCACTGAAGTGGTCGCGATCGAGAAAAGAGGATAGATAAAATCTCGCACCTGCATTGAATGTTTTCTGCAAACAGCGGTTAAAAGCGAAGGAGAGGATATACGCGTGCCTCTACTGCCAATGAACCGTACGGAATGCCTTAATAAAACTGTGTTTTAGCTTTGAGACGTAAAAACCACGACAGTGTTAAATTTCCAACCATGAAAAGGTCCTCAAGAGAGCATATGCAAGCCGAGTATATGCCTGTATTTGGGATCCGCAAACATCCGCAACTATACTCGAGGAGTGAAGAAGAATATTGTTTTAACTCATCCCCTTTTTTGGTCAAGTCAGGTGACTCATCAAAGGAAAGTGTTTAGTAATAATATGTGCTATTGTGCTGTATTAAAGGGACCTAGCTGTCAGAATCCACACATTTTCTTAGAACTCCAGAGGTTCTCTCATACATCATTGTATTCGAATTACCAATAGAAGCATGGAATAGGTTTTAGCATTATGGATTTCACTTCCGTTATAAAGATATGTATGACTGACGAGTTCGGAGTGGAGAGTCTCTCTTATAGTACACAACCATAATAATGACAACATAATTATAAGTACTATATTTATTATTATCATCATTATTATGTTAAACAAATATTATTATAATTATAATAATTATATGAATGATAATCATAATAACACACCGCGTATAAAAATCACTTATCATACCAATTCAGATTATTTTGAGTTGCTCGTGACGTATCAAAGATGCATCCGTTCTCCATTATATTCTTTCTGAAGTGTCAGTTTGATTACGTCACAATTGACGCAATGCTCGCTCGCGATCTCAATAGATTCTTGGAGTCAAGACTGCATGCCGCAGGGTAACTTGCCAGAGAAAGGGGTTGACACTCATTAATTATATATTGTAATCAAATAGAATGAAGGATGGCATTATACGCTAACCTTGTGAGCCACATTTCTGTAAATTACATCGTGTTCGTTGATTTCTTTCTATTATTCATTATGAATGAAAAACGAAGCCCATATAAACACAATTAAATGACGACTATAAAAGCTACAAGATTCGTGACCATCGTAGGTCACATGAATTCGAGCTCTCTGTCAATTTAAAGTCCACATAAATGTCGATTCCCCATTATGTATGATAATATCAATATCAATACCGAGATGCCCATGAAATAATGGCTATATTATAGGTTTTCCCGGCCAATTTCGTCAAGATAGCACTCAAATGGTCATTAACAGCACGCAATTTAGAACGAAATTGAATGAAGATCAGGATCGTGTTTCAATTAGCAAATAATTTCATTCAATTTGATTTTTGGACTTAACGATTGCCAACTTTTGTCAAACCGAATTGAAATAACACCATTCAACTTAGAAAATCGGGTGAAGAGCATTCGATTTCGTCTTCAAAGGTAAAATGTAGGCGTTTATACATTCTATTTCGTCTACGGGATAACATCTTTGAAATGTGTGCAATCTTTTTCATTAATTTCTGTAGTTGTATTGTTTTCCTATAAAGCTACTCGCTCGTTTCGTACAAATGAGAGTATAGCTTTATAGAAATAGGCCTATATTACACTTCCATTTCACTTTATTAGCAGTGTGTTTTTGAAAAGAAATATTAAATTAAGTCTTTCAAAAAGAATAAAGACAAATATGACCTATAAGAAAACCTGCCTTGGGTGAGGGTGGTGGTTGGGGAATGATGGAATAATGTGAAATAGGGAAGTAAATTGCCACCACCCCCTCCCCCCCCCCCCCCCCCCCCGCCTTCATAATGCGTCATACTGTATGATTGTTCTGATCGTTCTTATTTGAATGCTAGAAGTGCAAAGAAGCACGCCTGAAAACGAAATAGAAAACCAAAATAGGTCCGAAATCTAAGGTCAAGCAAAACTGGCACGAATTTGAATGACGGATGTTTTTTGCCAAATTGTTTGACATTCTGACCAATTTGAATACGTTGTCGTTGCAAACTGAATGCAATTTTACGAAGATGAAGTTTCTGGAGTTTAAAATTGAACAGTGTAAACAGCAGGCTTACAAATATCACGCGAAAGTGAATGACATGTAATGAATATGCCCGCTATTTTTAAGAATTTGGTCGGGAAAACCTATATTAAAGGAAAGGAGATGATGAAGAAGAAGAAGAAGAAGAAGAAGAACAACAACAACAACAACAACAACAACAACAACAACAAGAGGAAGAACAAGAAAATGAAACAGAAGAAGAAGAATTTTACCCAAAGCACGGCAAGGATGATATATAAATAGGTGAAACTCCATTTTAACATGATCCGTAACAAAACATTGTTGCATAAGTCATGGTCTGACTGCCTTTGAAATAAACACAACAGGAGACAGCCATTATACGCCCACATGTAGACCTAAATGTAGTAATGGTACTCGTTAACCTACAAAAATAGAGGCAACAGTGAAGGAGAGGAAAATAATTACGTGGTAACTATCGGTATTTCTCGTCATGGGAATATCACCTCTGAAAATCCAACATTTTCACGCAACGTTATACAAATACATGAACAGTAGTATGATTGTTGGTTTTTTAATCGATGTTTTAACCTAAGATGACGTATTTTGCTACTACTTGTTATATTACTACTACTACTACTACTACTACTACTACTACTACTACTACTACTACTACTACTACTACTATTACTACTACTACTACTACTACTACTACTACTACTTACATGGTAGTCGAGTCAGTGACAAAATGCTATCGCCTAGCTAGAAGGCATGCAGTAGGTGTCATTGCTATTATATTGTTTGAATTAACAGGCCGGGCCTCGAACCCTTGACATCTCGTCCATGAGGCAGACGCTATACCACTGAGCCACCACGCCCGGTTATATTAGCGGGGAGATAATTTTATCTGACCTTTTGTTTACTAGTAAGTGGTGTTTTATTGCGAACTGAATAGCCTACAAATAGGGTCATCTCTGGTCGCTAGCATTTTAAAATGAGAGGACCATTCCAAAGATGAGAATATTTAGTCTTTATGGAGTAGTGTTCCACAATTGAATTGACGATAAATGGTCTGTATGTCACATTGCACATAATACAGAAACGAAATGTGTCGCGTAGTACTTTGAGTACCGTTGGTAAGCCAATTTCGCATCAGCGTTTATAATTCGAGGACATTTCGAAAGGGCAAAGAGATATTCGCAAACATTCCTTCCCGAAAATTTCAACATTCAAAATGTTTTTAAAAAAACAAGTATTATGCCGATATAAGAAGAATAATAAAAAAAAAAGCTTTGCTTTGCATTCGAAAAAAAGTAGTAAGGATTACTCGAAGTGTATACATTCGTGAGACAATCATGAGTCAGTAGCGATATCACTTTACATGTTCGCCTATAACTTGGCCATATGGGATTCATTTATGATGAAACATTCGCCCATCACTCATTTGCCATATCATACCACATCATGGGCGTAAGGGCATATTTTTTTCCAGGGGGGCCGAGGTCCTTTGCAAGAACAACATATTCCACATTTTCACCTGACAATCAAAAAGAAAACATTTCACCACCCAAAGTGATAAACTTTTTATCAATTTTCCTGAATATGACATGCTTTCTCCCAAATATAATATTATTTTACTCGAATATGACATGTTTTTGCCCAAATGTTGGGTGCTTTTTGCCCGAATATGGCTGTTTTTTAAAGACTTCAGGGGGGGCTGCAGTCCCCCAGCCCCTCCTGCTCCCACCTTATGCGCCCCATGTATACAGTCAAACCTGTGAATAGTAGCCACCAAAAGGAGCTCAAGAATCGCGGCTACTGTAGTCAGGTGAACTCGCTATAGACAGGTTATATAATATACATTTATCTGCCTCGGACATAGAAATAGATAACTGTATGTCACTGTTTGTGGAATAGGCGTCGATTTCTTCTTGCCATTGGGGGAGGGGAGGGGAGGGGGGGGGGGGGGGGGTTGATACGTTATGTCGACCATCATCGGCGAGGGCGTGCCCCGGATTTTATGACGGGTGGTGGCAAAAATGAGTATTTAGCCCAATGACTTTGCGAGCGCTTTGACAAATAACCATTGAAAGGGTATGGAGCAGGGGCCCGCTATGTATTAACGCACCGGCCTGGGTCCATGTAGGGGGCAGAGCCCCCGTAATCATGGTATGCTTTTGGATTTAGCTGTTTAGAAACTGTCAAGATGTGGATAAAAGGTGATGTTCCTATGCTTTATTAAGTGCACATTGCAAGCATATTGACGGAGCCCCGAATGGGATCGGTCAACTGGTGAGGTCCGTGAGGAGGCATATAGGAATAGACACTAATAGACAGGTTGGCTGCTATAGGCAGGTGGCCACTAAGACAGGTCTGACTCTACTCATGTATAAACCCGTTAACCCTTTACCAGTGCACGTTGCAATATAGTAAACTAGATCCTTATATTTCTATATAAATTAATGAAGAGTGTGTCTACATCTACCGTAGATCGCTGGTAGTAAGACACCTGTTGCATTCTACGCCGTGCACGGTACGTGCACATCAAAGTACGCGCACGTACACCAAAACGTACGGTATATGAGATATGCAGCGTAAAACGCACGAATAACAAATGCACCATGGATTACCAATTTAACCATTATGCCGCGCACACATCCCGAGTCCGTAAATGGTGTTTCATTGACTGGCCTATGGAGCTAAATAAGTACGTAGTGCAGACGGTCTTCTGATTATATGTAAGGATAGTGCATGCACTGTTCAATTCCGATCAGCGTCGTTTGGTCGACATCAAACAGTCATACGTATAATCCATAGTCGCCGTGTGTACACGCACAGACACAAACCTGTGGCTCTGAGAATTATAACTTTGTGAGCAATGGATGTACTACTTTAGATTTTGATTAAGGTCGTTCCGTTTGTCGTCTGTTTAGTGTGGATATTTCCTCCAATTGTGTGTTTCTAGTCTTTCCTAGGCAAGATTAGTTCTGTGCATGCATCGGTTATCGCCTCCTTATAATTACGGCGCGATATCCTCGAATCTGGTATGTATCTCTTTGTTTTCTTTTTCTTGCTACTTTATATTAAATGCCACTTTCAAATTATATATATCATATTTGTCGTGTACTACTGTCACAACAAATTAAAAGTAAATTGGCATGTAATGTATATATATTTACATTGTTTGTGTTTAACCTTCCAGCTTATCTTCAAATCACTTTCTTTTTTTTCTCATCTGTTTTGTCTAACTTTTTTTTAATCAAACTAATCACCTGATATTTAATTTCCTCTCCAATTTCCCCCCTAAGGGCAATACCGCATATTATTCTTGTCTTCCTTATTCATTAGTATCGCGGTATGATAATATGGTAAGTCATATTGTAAGGGATATTATCAAATGTATCACGCATTTTAAAAATGATTTAAACTGTTTTTCAACGCATTTAATCGCAATTATGTGGAATTGGTAATAATAGTTAAATCTGTTTTGCATTTAAATCCCTTTTATATATATCTTCTCAATTTCCGCAAAATAATAAAAACAAATCGGTCCTTTCCTTCTTTATTTCTTCCTGGCAACTCCATGGCCCCATTGCAGAAAGAGTTGCAATCGATTGTACAGTTGCAATTAGTTGCAAGTCAGAAAATATGCACATTTAATTGAACCAATCAGATTTGCGCATTCAGTCACATGATCTGACTTACAGTTAAATGCAACTTTACAATCGATCGTAAGTCTTTCTGCAACGGGGCCCATATTTTAGCATCCCTCTGCCTATAAACCCCATATTCCTCCTTCGAACATGGTCAAGTCTCATTTTATTTAAACTCTGATTTACTTGATCACAAAGATATCATTCACACGATGCTACTTTTAAATATTGTTTTCTGTACTCACTTTATTACCCTGTCCATCCGTGTAATTTCCCAATTCAAGCGCAAATCGCAACATCTTTAATTCGACTGCCTCGGTGGGGTTTTTTTTTTACATATGTATTTATGTTGTTTATGTATTTACTGATGTTTGTATGTAACACTAAGAAAAACAACCACTTTATCATAATCACTCTTTTAGGTATATACGAAACTGAACAGGTATATTACATCAAACTGAGCGTAAACACGATAAATTAAACGTGACATGGCGATTCAATTATCATAATATCATCAGTGGCGATAGCAGGGTCAAACCAGGCCGGTGTAGAAGGGAAAAGGGGGCAAACATTGTTCAAGGGGGCAGGGGTAACCAAAAAGAAGTGTGGTATTAGTTCGTTTGTTTGTTTGTTTTTCTCATTATGGGGGCTTTGTAGCGTTCTTCTCCCCTGGCGTTTTATTCGTATTCGTCCACACTATAACTGTAGTCATTATCATTATTATTGTCATTATTATTATTAATATCATTATTATTATCGTAATCATTATAAGTAGTAGTACTTATAGTAGTAGTACTAGCTAGTAGAACTACTACTACTACTACTACTACTACTACTACTACTACTACTACTACTACTACTACTACTACTACTACTACTATTATTAAAATGGAGACCAAGTGACCCTGGTTACCCCTTTGCCTACGTTGTTATTCCCTCGAGTTGCAATTCAATCCCCATTCAGTTGGCGATGTAAATCTCTCACACGATCCGCCATTACCATTCATCAGTCATTAGTATAGTCGGTGTACGTATTCCGTTCAGTAGCATACTCAGTAAATCGGGTAAGACAGTGGCGTAGCTACTGGGGACATGGGGGCACCTACACCTCCCCTCCTCACTTACAAAGCTTACAAAACAACACCAACAATTACCAAATACATATTATTTGGTTAATACAAAACAAAATATAACACTTATTGCCAAATACATAAAGGGACAATCCGTTAGAAAATATTAAAGAGAGCATAGAGTGCTCCCTCAATAATTCGAGAGCCACCCCCCCCCCCCCCCCCCCCCCTTATAGTCCGACCACGCTTCGCCACTGAGGCACGATAATGATTGCAAGTATTATATCGTACACCACTTTCCGCGAAATCAGTAAATCATTTCATTATGTTAATAAACGTATAAATGCAAATGTGTTTGACACTACATAATGACGTGAATCAATTTGAAAAGGGTACATAATTTTGGTTTCAAATTTAGTTTGAATTTAACGTTTTGGTGCGTGTGTTTCTTTAATTATTCAATTATGTTAGTGGGTACATGCATTAGATTTGTTTGTTTAGTTGTAAATTATGTGTTTTTTTTAAGTTGGTTGGTTGGTTGGTTGGTTGGTTGGCTGGTTGGTTGGTTGGCTGGTTGGTTGGTTGGTTGGTTGGTTGGTTGGTTGGTTGTGTGTGTGTGTTTGTCTCTTGTTTCGTTTGGTGTGTATTTATTTGTGAATGGGTAAAGGCAGGAAATATTATACTATTAGACTTATAATATATATATATATATTGAAGGTTTGTGCATTAGATATATCAATTATAAATCAATCAATTATGGAATCTCAACACAAATAAGTTTATACTAGATACCTTTAATCTAGATTCACTTTGGAGTATTGTAGGAGGAATGATTAATTCTAGATTTGTGTTTGGTATTGGCATTGGAGTTTTATTTTTGTAGATGTATAACATCATAGTATTGACAATATTAAACGAATCTTTATTCAACGCCCAATATCGTGGATCGAAGCCTATAGATTCAATACCAACAAAGAGAAGATAAAATAATAATCGTGTAAATTCAATGCGCAGTTTTAAAGATGACGAACTTTGTATTCCCTAAATCTTTTTCCGTATTTAATAGCGACCACAATCAACTTGATAATTATTACTCTGTCTTTGAATTGGTTGTGAAGTGAGTGCAGGGTGTAGTGACCTAGTAGTCGAGTTCGATTATTATAAACATGCAACATGCTCAATGCTTAATCATTATTGTGGAACAGTAAATGATGAAACATAGATTCAACCAAATATAATATGGTGGATAGAAGATTGAACCTAGATTCAACTAAATTGTGTGGAAACTTTTATTCAAACTCTTCATATAAATTACAAATTACAATATATATAATACAAATACATAACAATAAAAGAAGTAAAACACACAACTGTATGAGAGAGAGTTTTGGGTAGGCAGAAAGGAGGGATTCCTTATATGAAAGCCTACCCCTATATAGATAAAATGCTATTACAAGAGTAGGAAAATATATACTATTAAACAAAAACACAAACGGTATAAACTACGTTGGAAGAAAGTCAAATATGCCCTTACTGATTACTATTATTTGCCTAAGAAGAAGTGTTTACATCTCATTAAAAGATTGAGAGTATTGCTTGTTTTAATTTTGGGAGGTATACTATTCCATTAAAACCTCGATTCTACCAAACTCAAAGATTCAAACTCTAAATTGAATTTAATATCACGTAAACTACATTAACATGATTGAAGATGAACGATTTGCTTTTGCACGATGCTACATAACTATGGAACGCCAAAAGGGCAATCTTAGGTGGTGGTATGAATTCACTTGATGGTGATAGCTTTTTTATGTCATCAACTCATTTCTTACCACCACCAACTCATTTCATACCACCATCAACTCAGTTCTTACCACCATCAACTCATTTCTTATCATCATCACTCATTTGCCCTTTTGGCGTTCAACAAAACTCGCCAAAAGGGCAAAACACAGTTGATAGTGATTGCTTTTGAGTTGATATTGGGTGTTTTCCACTCAAAGTTACCACCACCACTTTAAAAGTAGCCGCTATCAAGTCAAAAGTGACCATCATCAACTCTAAAGTTACCACCACTACTTTAAAAGTAACCGCTATCAACTCAAAAGTGACCATCATCAACTCTAAAGTTACCATCACCACTTTAAAAGTAGCCGCTATCAACACAAAAGTGACCATCATCAACTCTTAAGTAACCACCACCACTTTAAAAGTAACCGCTATCAACTCAAAAGTGACCATCATCAACTCTAAAGTTACCACCACTACTTTAAAAGTAACCACTATCAAGTCAAAAGTGACCATCATCAAATCTAAAGTTACCACCACCACTTTAAAAGTAACCGCTATCAACTCAAAAGTGACCATCATCAACTCTAAAGTTACCACCACCACTTTAAAAGTAACCGCTATCAACTCAAAAGTGACAATCATCAACTTTAAAGTTACCACCACCACGTTAAAAGTAACCGCTATCAACTCAAAAGTGACCATCATAAACTCTAATGTTACCACCACCACTTTAAAAGTAGCCGCTACCAACTCAAAAGTGACCATCATCAACTCTAAAGTTACCACCACCACTTTAAAAGTAACCGCTATCAACTCAAAAGTGACCATCATCAACTCTAAAGTTACCACCACCACTTTAAAAGTAACCGCTATCAACTCAAAAGTGATCATCATCAACTCAAAAGTGACCATCATCAACTCAAAAGTAACCACCACCACTTTAAAAGTAACCGTTATCAACTCAAAAGTGACCATCATCAACTCTAAAGTAACCACCACCACTTTAAAAGTAACCGCTATCAACTCAAAAGTGACCATCATCAACACTAAAGTAACCACCACCACTTTAAAAGTAACCGCTATCAACTCAAAAGTGACCATCATCAACTCTAAAGTTACCACCACCACTTTAAAAGTAACCGCTATCAACTCAAAAGTGACAATCATCAACTTTAAAGTTACCACCACCACGTTAAAAGTAACCGCTATCAACTCAAAAATGACCATCATCAACTCTAAAGTTACCACCACCACTTTAAAAGTAGCCGCTACCAACTCAAAAGTGACCATCATCAACTCTAAAGTTACCACCACCACTTTAAAAGTAACCGCTATCAACTCAAAAGTGACCATCATCAACTCTAAAGTTAACACCACCACTTTAAAAGTAACCGCTATCAACTCAAAAGTGATCATCATCAACTCAAAAGTGACCATCATCAACTCAAAAGTAACCACCACCACTTTAAAAGTAACCGCTATCAACTCAAAAGTGACCATCATCAACTCTAAAGTAACCACCACCACTTTAAAAGTAACCGCTATCAACTCAAAAGTGACCATCATCAACACTAAAGTAACCACCACCACGTTAAAAGTAACCGCTATCAACTCAAAAGCTATCACCAACTGAAAAGCCATCACCACTACATGAAAAAGCTATCACCAACTGAAAAGCTATCACCACCACATGAAAAAGCTATATCGCCACCTAAAGTTAAAAGACACCCGCGCCAAAAGGGCAAATAAATTAGGCCCATTGTGTCAAAAATGGATGATCGTTTAATGACGGAATTACCATACGCCCCTACGGCGAAATATCAAAGAGTGATATATCTTTTTTGCAACTTTGTGCCTTTCATATGACGAACCAAACTTCTGACATCGTCCGTTCGTCGATCATATTTCTTTTTTTTACAATATTTCGAGAGTCCTCGGCTTTATATCACCATAGATTAGAGAGGAGAGCCTGATGACATAACCTACAATCCCAGATAAAGGAAGCACACTGGCTTTGAGTGGGCCAAAAAACAGATAAAGACAGTGAAATCCGACAATTCCGGTAAGTTCAGTCCCACCTACTCATTTTTATGTGTGAGTGAGTTACGTGCAGCTGCAACGCATATGAATGTAAATTGTAACTTGTACTTGTAGGCTTTTGTAAGCTTTTGCTTGCAGCAGGGGTGTCGATCCGTTTTTGAGATTGGGGGGGCGAAATTTGAAAAATTTTCCAGAGTGACCACTGAGAGAGCTAAAAGCCCCACATTGGCATGCCCGGAAGTTTTATTATGCGCTCATTGAAAGTTTCTTGATGGCTCGAAGACCTGACTTTGGGGGGCACCCACATTTGGGGACAATAATGGGGGTCCAGGGGGCGGAGCCCCCGGAAGCTTTTAGATTTCAGACATTTGCTCCTAGCATGGGTGTTAAAATTGTATAAAATAGTGAACCTACTCATAACGTATTTTTAAAGGGCATAGCGAGGAAAAGACTGAGCCTTGCCTGAGATGGATCCACGTGATCATGTATACTATGGTTAGGGTGTCTGGTACATTTTTGTAACTTCTAAAATACTTGCTTAAATTTTGAAATTTTTGCGTCATCATGTAGACTATTGTTAAAAAATAAGATTTGGAAGTTTGTGTGACCTTACCTTTTCTACTTTAGTAGAAATTAAGATATTCCTGTGACTGTTTTTTCTTACCACCGTGCAGAAAATATGGGCAAAAACATGGTACGCGAAGCCACAAAATCTCTGCACAAAATTCCATTCAGCGCACTGTGCAGTGGGCGGAGCGTACAGTGCGCTCGTTACTAAGACTTGGTGCAAAGCTCATTAGCATATAGCGCGAGCGGCCTCTCTTCCCCTTGCAATCGTGCGCAATGCATGTCAATAAACTACGCTGTATTACGGAAGTGATATGCACGCCGATTGGAAGGCGCATTTGGCAAATTATGGCGTGAACGTATTTCGGAAAACGGCCGTCTATACATTTTCTCCGTAAGAGCCGCTTGGCGTATAGAGGGCAAATGCGTGTTCATAAACCGTGATGCATTACCTAAGCGGAATACACCGCAGTGTATGTAGTCTATTACGTATCGGGCCTGTTGTCGCGCGAACATGTATTCCAGCAAATCGGCACTCTATAGACATTTTTGCTTTATGCAACTGAAACAAGAGATCGTTTGTTTTCATCGACACATGTGAGAAAGTACCTGTAGCTGTCCACTACCTGCATCATCTTTCACTCAAAATATCTCCTGCATGCTAACTAGGACTAGACTGAGAGCTATATTGCTATCTCTAGATAAAAGTAAGTCACAATCGCATGTTTTATTACAATGGCCTGTAGTTAATTGACTGTCTTACGTTGACGTATATTTTTCTCCGTGTGAGCCGCTTGGCGCACGATGATGATGATGGGGACCGGGGTGGAGTATACACCCCCGTACTTACGGTTGGCTTCGTTGGAGCGGAGGCCTGATGAGGCCTGAGGTGGAAACAACAGTCACTGATTTCGGCTGTTCTTTGCATGCTAGATTTGTTTCATATTTGTTTTAATGTACGTTTTTCTTCATGCTGAGAGTGAGAATGAACTTGTACTAATACACACTTCTGCTTTGATTAGACTAGCTATGATTCATTTGATGTACCATGTTTTCTTGGCTTTGATGCGCCATGTTTTTCTTGGTTAATTTACATGATCAGATGATTTACCATGTTTACACATAATATATGTTAATAATTTAACACCTGTTTTTTTTTTACATTTCATTCCAGGACACGGCCCCTTTCTACGTTCTACAAGTTATACAAGTATTGAGAAAGCCAATACAGCACACACCCTTGGGTAATGATCTTACAATTTGATAGTAACTGCAGTCTCGTGGTCATGGAGGGGGTGGACTGGTTTGTTGGAGATCGATTTGACAACAGTAACAAAAAGAAAAACATACTGTGTGTCCCCTCCAAGGAGTGTTTGTGCCCCATGTCAGTCCGACAACGCTGCACTTGTGAACATATGAATATTTATCCAATTCATATTTATGACGTAATTGGAGAGTATATAATTATACCAATAGCTTGTGTGTGTCTATTGTTAAACTAAATTTTGCTTCATTCTTTTTTCTAAAGAAAATATTAGATGTTTAAATACGATGTCAATAACAAGAAACGCTGGTCGAAGCAGCACTTTTGATTTAGATTGTATTTTGAATGAAATAAACTATGTGCAAGAAAACAAGCAAAAATAAACACACATATACATGCATACATGTAATAGCAAATTCTGATTCAATGTAGACCATTCATTGTTTGTGCTTTTAATTGTACATGATTATAATGCGTATTTTCAGTCTTCATGCTTGACAAACGAATTCAATATTTTGCACAGGATCATGATCAAATTCTTATTTCAATAGATAATAAATTGATGCAAGAAATATTTAAATTTATTATGGAAGATATTATTAATTATGTTTGAAACTGCATGACTACAATGAACGGTACCAATAAGTGGATTGAACTTATCTACGTTGCTGTATCACCCAGTAGGACTATATTTGACCCATTTGTGGCGCTCATAGAGTCGGCATCATAAATGTTGCTTTCATCGACCCGATCTTGAAGTATCACAATTGAGTGAAAACGTACATGTAGTTACAAGTTCTGAAATGATATGTGAAATTTAATATTATGTACAGGCATGATAAGTAATAATTTATGTGTAACATGATAAGTAATCATTTATTTTAAAAGTATGATTCATAGTTCTGCTCAAGTACAATTTTATTCATATCTACTAGTTCCAAAAATAATGCTTTTGAGCCACCAGATAACCAGTAACTGGTAAGATGCGTGGTTTCGTTATCAAAGTTTCCACTGTATTATGATGACGTAACATGTATGATTATGTAGCATAGAAAGTTTTTACAAACATGTGAATGTATGGAGCGAAACTTACGGGACTCTCTTGATGCGATTGAAGTTGGCACAGAGAAAGGAACTGGTATGTAGGCATCATCATCGTGATATTCGGGCTGGTTCGTGTTGATGAAATCCGATGCAAGGTAAGTAATTTATTATTAACTTAAAGTGGGAACAATACATCGAAAGCAATCTTTTGCGTCGAGATATGAAAGTGGGTTCTTGCATTTATAAATTCGACAAACAATGCTTCAAAAGTAGGAACATAAACACTGTTCATTCCCAGGGGGCGGGGGGGGGGGGGGGGGGGGTCTGTCCTCATTGAAAGGGGGGTATCATGCGTGACCAAGAAAACGAGTAATTAGGGTGGTTTGTTTACGATCAGGCGAGATACTCGAGTATCTCCTTTAGGGTCTCAAAATCAGGAAAAAGGGTATCTTTTTTAGGCTGATGAATTACTCGTTTAGGGTCTCAAAAAGATGAACTTCTCGTTTAGGGTCTCAAAAACTCGGCTTACTTACTTAGGGTATCAAAAATTAGTTATAACTTGCTTGGGGCTTTACAAAAAATTGATTACTTGCTTAGGGTATCAAATTACCGATAATCATACTTGCTTATAGGGTGTATTTTTTGCACCAAGCAAATACTCGTTTAGGGTGCTTTTGGCAAGTCCTTGGTCACGTATGATACCCCCCTTTCTATGAGGACAGACCCCCCGGGGATTATCCAAACGTAATTATTTTTATAACCACCGTTCTTGACCCAACCATTATGATATACACGCCCCAATCATCTTCTCCAAGTTCTCCTCAATTGCGCCCCCCCCCCCCCCCCCGGCCCTCCTCCTTCGTTGTCCCACGGTCCGAAAGTAATGCATCCGAAGTTGAGTTAAACCTAACCTGAGCCTATACCCCTATACCCCTCTGTTGACCCTCACAAAGTCCAATTTATGACATTCCTTACGTATTGGTCGTCTGTGTCCTTTTTTAAATATCAATTTGTGTGTCATATAATACTCTTAATAATTGTTCCGCCCACCTCTACCACATTTAAATTTGTTTGGAGTCACGGTTTTCACCAGCTATATCCCTTCCTTCTCATCCCAAAATTTAC
>JBAMJV010008180.1:0-51630 GCA_037951105.1 Echinarachnius parma
TAATTGCTTTGCGCACGAGATTTCGATCTACTCATCAACACATTCGAAAATAATGCTAATTCATTGAAACATTTCCTTTTGTTATTTGGTCTTATAATCTTATTGTTTTGATCGTTGGTAATCTGTACACAAATGGACATGGAGATCAACTACTGACGCTGAACAGCATGCTTTTTAGTCATTAAGTGGAATTGCTATGGGAGTCTCCAGCAAGTTGCTGAGGCTTTTTACCATAATTTTCCCGATTATGATGCACCCTCAAAATCCACAATTTGGGGGATTATGAGGAAGTATGACATGGATGGGACTAGTCTGAATCTAATCAAGTGTTGTTCTGAGAGGAGAAGGTCCATTCGGACACCACTGGGATCATGTGAAGACGAAGGTCTACATCACTCAGCCGAAAGATACAAAAGTCGACATCCACAATCGCATCATCAGGGAGTTCGGTGCCTTGCGCCAGCAGGGGAATGTGATCAGACGGGCTATTAGACCGGCAGCTCAGAGGTCTTTTGTGCATCGAAAAGCGTACTGATTGTTGAACATATGAATATTTAGAGGAGAATGTAACAAAACCAAAAATATGAGTCTCCTGGGCTGTACCCGGTGGTAAAGGGGTCCTTTGCGCCTCCAAAGTTTGGCCCCTGGGGTTTGTGCGATGCTTCTATTTTGTTGCGAAGTACCGTGTCTAACGGTACCTGCGGGGTAAGCGAGACAATTACAAAAGGATCAGTGGTCCGTATCAGGCTAGCCTTTTGTCAAGGCCCCCGCGCGAACACCTAACCGAGCGCGAAGCGCGAGACGTACATACCTTTTTCTTTTTGCATATTTGTTGTTGTTTATTTTTCATGTAAACCTTATATTAGACCGGTATTCATCTACCACACCGTGGTAGATGCGTGTAGCGTCCTTTATAGTCGTTCTGCGCAATACCGGTACCGGTATGCAAATTCGTATATGAATATGCATACAAACGCGACCTTACGTGTCGTGCTCCGCAACTGTGTGTATTAGGCCAGTATGCGATAATGATGGCGAATCCAACGATCTTGAGTGAAAATTGTCTTGACAAGAGTATAGAATACGCAGCATAGAAATTACAAATAAGAAGTTCAGAGAATTGCAAGTTGCAGCGTTTAGGCGGTAATTGAAGGAGTAGGATGAATTTGTCAGTCTTTGCACGGGATATGGCAAAAGTGTGCAATTTTTCAGGCAATAGTATGCACCTGCATGTCTGTGTATCGACCATAATCGTTGCACCGCTTCAGCAGCAACGCCCAACGTCGCAGAGCGAAAAGACGCTAGTAGCGTCTTTTCGCTCTGCGACGGGAGTGCGGCTACGGGGGATTTAATTAGCTTTGATCGTCCCCGTACTCTGGCTACCGTCGCGATCTATTTGCAGTTTCGCAATTCTGAATACGCGGGAGTTTCACTCGTTCCATTTATCATGCATGTTGTACTATAAGCATACGGTATAGGCAGTACAAATCACAACACGAATCAGTGCATGAAACACGTGAGGCAGGGAGCCTCGCCGTCCAAGCGCTCTGATTGGCTGATCACGTACCCGCGTAGCGGCTCTACGCACGACGTTAATTCGGCGAACTACCGTCCTAGGTTTGGCCGCTACGGGGAAATTTTTCGCTCTGAGTGCGACCCCCCGCTAAGATTAGCGTTGTAGCCATAGTCCCGTCGCCGAGCGAAAAGACGCTTCTGTCATTGACGCCGTCGCCGAGCGAAAAGACGCTACTGTCATTGACGCAACGCCCGCAGCTCGGGCCGCATGCATCGTCCAGTGCTTGCCCTGGACCTAGGATACTTGGGATACCGTTTTCTTTCTTGCTCAAGCAGTTCAACTCTCGCTTTACATATGCCGCATATTTTGTGTGTAGATATATCGAAGTCGATGATGGTTTCACTTTTAGTAATTGTGTTCAGTTTGGTCGCTGTTTGTGGATCAACTCTTGTATACTTTCGGAACAGAACTAGATCTCTACCACAAACACAACATATGCGAACAGTTGGTTTCTAGCTCTTAGCCTCATATGTCTTTCTTCATTTCTTACTAATTTTGTTTTTGTCTCCTCCATTTACCCTCAAAGTCATAATATTGACACTGATTCGCTTGACAAAAGCCATGATATCGCACTTCATGTACCAATATAAACGACACATTACCTCCGTTAGCTCTGTGGCTGTTGACCTATTTTTATACACTACAATGCATACCCTCTCTTCGATCCAAGTTCCAGAAAAAACACGTTCTCTGTTTTGATTTATGATATCAGCTGTTCACTTGCCCTGGTCTCTTTTTTAGACACTCTACATCACAATAATGAAACTACACCCCATAGTGTACACAGTAAATGGGTTCACAATAACTTGCAGCTCAATTTAAGGTCTCCGCCAAAGACTACGCTAGCAAAGCGAAATAGTATGGACGCATTCATTTTAGTTTAGGGTATATTGTTATTCTGAAGTGATATTTTTTCTTCAAAATATGGACAATGTGATCAAGTAGAAATTGTATACACAAATCAACATATTTACTTACAAGGAAATTACTAAATTATTGGTACCTATCTTGTTTGTACCTATTTTGTTGCTAATATTGACGTTTGCTAGAAAATGAACCCCTTTATTCATGATGGAATACACTACCGGTCTTGCTAACCGTATCTTGCGATCTGATTGGTTAGTCATCTCATCTCATGAATTAGTCATATCGTTCGCTCGGCTCATTAATACATTACCGCGTGCAAAGGAGTAAAGGCGCTATATGGCAACTAGCCAATCTGCAGTAGTTGTAATTGTACAAGCGGGATCACAGCTCGTAATGTATGATCGATCTCCCAGCCATATAGAGCCTTGATTAAAGGCTAGTATCAGGCCTTCTTCGTGAAATTTTACGTTGGCCGTTTTAAAAGACGAAATACACGTCGATGAATTGGGGATTATACCTAAAACCTCTTGCAACTTAACAAATATGTCTTACAGATTACAGAATACATATTAGATACAAATGTCATCCGTTAAATTACCCTACAGATGCCTCTGAATATTGAAAGTCGACTCGAAAAAGTTATGTTTTAAAAAGCGGAGCTTCCACATTTCCCTACGTCATGTACGTAGAGTGAAAAACAAAATCGCTGCACAAAGTCAGACAAAGGGCAATTATATGTGTGTATTGGCATCCAAGCTGCATGTAGAGGTCAATACTGTATACACCAGTTCACAGTTGCGTTTTGCGCATGTGCAATACTACGGTCGAGTGAGAAAGACGTGTATTCATCGAATTGAAAGGACTGAATGGTTACTTGTTACATCGATTAGAAATTCCTTGATGCGATGGCTGTAAAACTGTTCTCATGAAAGAGAACAAAAGATTTCCCATGACAACCATCTGCCACTCTGAACATGACTGCACAGAGTAAAGGCTCTATTGATACATTTCTCTATTGTCACCACATTTGTCAACCCCCCCCCCCCCCCCCCCCCCCCCCCCCCCCCCCCCCCCCCCACCCCCCTCCGTCGCTATGCCATGCGCTCATATATTGGTTCCTCTGCATTGGATTCAGCTATTTACTTTAGTTTTCATCCCTGTATATTTATACACGGGTGTTGTTTTAATGTGTAAAATTCACTTGTAAGTGGAAGCCATGTCTGATGTTGTTTTGGTGATGGGGTTCATTCAAAGGTATTTATATGGCCTTTGGCATATGCAAACGTGCTATCATTATGTATTCTATAATCTGTAAGACATATTTGTTAAGTTGCAAAAGGTTATGGATATAATCCCCAATGCATCGACGTGTATTTCGTCTTTTAAAACAGACAAAGTAAAATGTTCCGAAATTTGCAGATCCGCATCAGCGATTCTTTTGTAATAGGTGTCCCCGCTATTTCGCTTTCCCCGTAGCGAGCGATGTTGAACACAGTAAATTCGCAAACAAATAGAAGCATCGGACAATCCCCAGGGGTCAAACTTTGGAGGCGCAAAGGACTTCTTTCCCATCAGGTACAGCCCGGGAGACTCATATTCTTGGTTTTGTTACATTCTCCTCTAAATATTCATATGTTCAACAATCAGTACGCTTTTCGATGCACAAAAGACCTCTGAGCTGCCGGTCAATATATATGGGAGCCATGGTGACACGAGCACAAACCTATGCGGACAGACAGGCGGGCCATGTGGAAGGACATTGGGCATAATTATGGACCCTGAACTCGTTTCGAAGTTGAATAAATATCAAGCTATGAATACAGAAACATGGAATATCACTTGACTTTGTCTTTGTTTCATGATTTGCATTGCATTAAGCAATAACTTTCTACTCTTGTGCGCAAGCTAGTTTTTAAGTAAATATGTAAAGGTCATTCATATTCATTCATGAATGACGCTATCGAAACATATTTGGTATCAAATGAAAGATCATTAATTCACCTTTCGTATGACATATTGCCATAAACATAATTATGTTTACTAGACGAGATACTCCTAGTGGAAGTTGGGTTCCGCTTTTTTCGAAACATTATGTTCTATTAATATAACCTATATATATCAACATTATTTCTTTTTTAATTATCAAAATACATAGATATAAATACAATATTAAATATAGCACTAACCTATATCACCTTTTAATTATTGGGTCAAACTTAGATGATATTTTAGAGTATCTTTGAATGATTCAAATGAGGAAGAGTTCTTTACCCAGTTAGGCAGAGCGTTCCTTAAATATGCTGCAATGAAGGAGAAGGTCCGTTCACCATAAAATATTGAAATGTATGTTATATGTAATACTAAGGAAGAGGGAATTAAAAATCATTGTTTTGGAAACCCATTACAGAAAGGATGGATATGATAATCGCCCGGTACGATTGGTAAAGGATGCAGCTACTTTTATTGACGGTGTACCATTGACTTACATTTTAATTTGTCATTATAAAAGAGTACTTTTCCTGATCAAATTGTCTTACGGTAGCAAAGGTGACACATATTTATAAAAAAGGAGGCAAAGTCGGAACCAGGAAATTATTAACCCATCTTAGTTTTGCCTGTTGTTGGAAACATATTTTAGAGAATTGTGAATGTGATTTTTGGGGGAAACTAGTGATATTTTGTAGGAAATAAAATACTAAACTTTCTTTGATTATATTACTAATACACTTATAAGGTCAATGGATGAAGGGAAAGTTACTCTTGGTATATTTATGGATTAATAAAAAGCGTTTGATACTACATGTATAAATCATGAAATTTTTTGTTTTAGTAAAGATGGCAAATTATGGTATCCGTGGTATTGCGTTGCAATGGTTCGTTAAAGGAGAATTCCGGACGATTACAAAAAAAATACAGTCTATTGGAAATAAATCTAGGGATGTGCTTGAATATTTTCAGGATTTGACTCACTTTGGTTGATTTCTAAGAGATTTTTCTAATGTCATTAACTCTGAGGAAATAATTAAATTTACCGCACACAATCATGAGACCCTTACGTAGCACCCTCACGTTGCTCAATTTCTTGAGTAGGCTTGAATCCGGTGCCACTGCATTGTGATCACTGCATATGTTATTCATAATAGCCGGTCATGCAGAGCCAGCAAATTCAATAACCACGTTTACAGAACTGTGTGTCTATTCAAATTCCAATGAAAGCTAAACGTGTTAATATCGGTCAGGCAAGTATTTTCAAACGGCTCAACAATGTAGTAATGCTCAAAGGCACGGTCAGTGGCGCAGCGTGGACTAAACTATTCATGATCGAGCATTGTATTGGTCCGATCAAAAGAACACATTCGCTGCAGTGAGAAAACATAAATAGGCGCATAGTGAATCTCGCTCGTCACAAATTGGTGCATTGTGGGAGAGAACAAGCTCGCTCGCGAATATGTGTCATTATAATTTCAACACCAATTATAAGAACCAACAATCATACTTTTTTCATACAAAATTGTGTTTAGTGACCTAGAATATGTGTCTTTCAATCATTAGAAGCTTGAATTCGTATGTATGTCCCCTTTAATTATCGTTTGAACCGCTCTCCGGCATTATGCTATACGGTGGCAACATCTGCCAAGACGATTATACCTTGCGGTGTACCAAAGGAGTCAGTTCTTGGTCCTACATTGTTTCTGATTTACGTTATGATTTATCTCGTTCTACTAACTATTTTAAGTTTAGATTGTTGTTGACGATTCAAATATTTTCCATACTTATGAAGTGAGTGGAAAGGAAACTGATATAAATGAAGTTAATAAAGGCCAAGTCTCATACTGACGATGTTCACGGAGACTCGCAACGACTCGCAACGATTTACTTGAACGAATCGACTCGATTTAGCGACGGTTTTTGGCATGGATGTAGCGACTTACGTAATACCTATTCATCGGGGGTGGGGGGGGGGGGGGTGAATGAATAGATCATCCCCCCCAGTAGAATGGATAACATTCTCGATTACATTCTCATGATTGAGAACATCTTTGAAAACACTTTTTTTTAACTTGAGGATATTGGACGTTTTTAGTTTGCATGAATGTTTAGTTTCAACTTGTGTTTAACCTCTACGTAGGAAATTCACCACCCTCCTTATTATAATATTGTGAAATGTTACATCATAATTATAGAGCCAGAGGGAAAGAAAACTGTATGTTACGCTTGCCAATATGTAGGACAACTCAAGGGACATTATCCATTTCTTTTGTTGGGTCAAAACTTTGGAACAGCATGCCTCGGGAGATTAAAAAAACCAAGATATTCATTTCGTAAGACCCTCACAATGTATTTGATAAATAAATAAATCATTTTACATGCTTGGTTAGTGTCAACCTTATTAATTACTATAGCCGTATTCACACGATGAAAGCCAATTCTTAAGAATTGCAACTCTTAAGAATTGCAAAATGTGTGTTCAAACGATGCCAATTCTCGAGAGTTGTAATTCTTAAGAACTAAAACCGGAAGTAGTGTGCGCGCCTTTCTCATTTGAGGTCACGCGCACTCACTTGACTTGTTTTCACACCGGAAGCATATCTCGGTCATGAGGTCAACATAAACTACGAGTCTCGAAGCTGATTGTGTTCAGACGGTTAAAAAAATAGACTGCGCGCAGTCGCGCGCTTATCGCGCGCTCATTCTGCGCAAAATCTTACAAGTATCTTGTGGTTATCTTGTGGTTTGGAAACCACAAGATAACCACGAGTTTTGCGTGTTCAAACGAGCGCTAACCACAAGATATTCTTAAGAATTGCAAACCACGAGATAACCACAAGATAACCACAAGATTGGCTTTTATCGTCTGAATACGGCTTATGATTCGTTTATAATGAAGTTATTTATATTAGCCGTATTCAGACGATAAAAGCCAATCTTGTGGTTTTCTTGTGGTTATCTCGTGGTTTGCAATTCTTAAGAATATCTTGTGGTTAGCGCTCGTTTGAACACGCAAAACTCGTGGTTATCTTGTGGTTTCCAAACCACAAGATAACCACAAGATACTTGTAAGATTTTGCGCAGAATGAGCGCGCAGTCTATTTTTTTACCGTCTGAACGCAATCAGCTTCGAGACTCGTAGTTTGGGTTGACCTCATGACCGAGATATGCTTCCGGTGTGAAAACAAGTCAAGTGAGTGCGCGTGACCTCAAATGAGAAAGGCGCGCACACTACTTCCGGTTTTAATTCTTAAAGGGTACCACCACCCAAAAATAATATTATTATTAAAGAAAGGTAACATCTTTAGCATTCCATTCCATCAAAAAGTTCACAAAAATATGTTTCCAGAAACAAAAAAATAATTGGAAACGCATCACCATTCTAAAGCATGCGTTCATGCGGTCTGAATTGCTTAGACTGCGATGCGTGCGGTGAATTGCGATGTGTGTGCAGAGCGAACGAATCGCCCGGGAATCTATTGCCTACAAACGTACGCGTGAATAGCATTGGCGCACTCGCAAATGGTTGGCCCGTATGGAACCAGTAAATAGCAGTGGTTCTGTAAGTGGTGGAAATTAATTGCTTTGTTTATGAATTACACAACCCTTTGCAAAATGTTGGGTATCTATTTGATATCACAAAACGGTACCAAAACATGTAATAATGTGTTGTTCTTTGCCTGGTGGTCCCCTTTAAGAATTGCAACTCTCGAGAATTGGCATCGTTTGAACACACATTTTGCAATTCTTAAGAGTTGCAATTCTTAAGAATTGCAATTCTTAAGAACTGGCTTTCATCTTGTGAATACGGCTATTATATCCCTCATAAGATTGTTTTACCATTGAATTTGACAAATTATAGTTTTGGACAACACGCGCAATCCCCGCGCAATCACGTGACCGGGCTTGTTAATAAAAAACTAACCATAGAAGTATGAATAAACAAACCAACCCGTTTATAACTAGAAGGCTCACTTAACGCGCGCAAGTCACGTGTCCCATAGACTTTGTACATGGGCAACATGGCGGAGTGAACCGATTGTTGAAGCTCCCGTAGCCTACTTCTCTACGTCATCGCGTAGTGACCTAGAAATACTTGACCAATCATCATCAAAGACGCTTAATGGAAAGACCGACCACTGGACAATTTTCTTGTACAAAGTGAATGGGCAGCGCGCGATGTCCTCAGTTAATGCGCACAATTACAGTCCTGACGTCACAATGCAAATTGCACAGGGGGTTCCCCACATATTTATTGTTGCAGTTGTTGTTGTTGCTGCTGGCTTAATGTGAATGACTCGGCTATTTTTAGCCTAGTAACAACACTATTTTCGGAAATAAATCAGCTGACTAAGCGCACCGATTTTATAATGCGCACACATACGCAGTTATCATTGGTCAATTATTCCACAACGCAGTATCATGTTGGGAAGAACAAAGTCGATTGGTTTGTCGTGCGTAGTGTGCGTGATAATATGCAAATATCCAAATATGCCATTGCCTGTTTATTGTGCACGTTCGAGATCTGTGAATTTAACAATTCTTTATTTCAAAAATGTGAGTGAAAATCTCTAAAAGCTCATCGACAATAATTTTTAAATATTTTTACATATACAAAGACAATATTGAATTAGAAAAACAAAGTGTCCCCCAGGTGTACTCAACTTGGAGATAAGCTGATGTTCAATCGTCATACTAGCCTGAATTTGCCGAGTTTAAGTAAGTACGTTCTGATCCTTACTTTTGTTTAAATTAATACTAACAAAGGGAACATTTGTTCCAAAAAAGCTCATCGACAATAATTTTTAAATGTTTTTTAATTAATTAAAATAAACAAGATTCAATACTGTACCCAAACCTCTGGGTGTACCCAACTTTCTCTTTAGCTCGATTTGAATCTTCATTCTGTTTGAAGGGACATCGCTGCGCGACCGCCAGTGAGCTGTCTTGTAATTCTACAGTCTTTGTCATCATGCTATGCAGTGCGTAGACTATCGCGCCTATTTTCCTGCGCACTGTCCTAGATTTCATCACGCTTATGAGAACAATGGGAGCCATTGTGACGTATGCATATGAACTTGTTTTATTGACCTCGATCCCGTAACGACGCATTTGAACTACTCTGTGATTGGTTAACTGTAGTTCCCAAGTAGCCCATAATGCAACCAGTTTTAGGCTCTTCCGGTGAGCAAAAATCGCTGCACTCTGGCAGCAGTGACACCCCCCTGAAACTAACACTAAAAGTTCGTTACGCGCGCGCTCGTTCCATAGATCATGTGTTTTAGCCAGGGGGGGTAAACTCAGCCGCCATGATGGTTAAGGCATGTATGCGATTAGAAGCAGTTTAGCTACGTCACAAAACGTCATCAAAAGTATGACAGGCTGTGTATTTCGAAATTGATCTGGAATTTAATAATAAAATACATCCCATTGAGCGGTGAAATATTCACCACCTCTTTATCTAGCGTAATTAATTTGTGTTGCCCTTTTCTACTCCATCAATAAGACCATTTTTTAAGTTACATTTTGTGTTAAATACTGTTTATGAATGCTCAATATTTGCATTAGAGTCGCCCTTCATACACGGATCACTGTCTCGGCCAAGGGCAAAAATTGTTTACAAATTCATCGCGCGCAAAATCACAAGTGTACGCGCTTATGACATCTTTGCCATAGGAAATGTACAGTGTGAGTGCGCTTGGTAAAGTGCGCGCCTTACGCACATTCCTATTGTTTCGTCATGTTATTTCCCCCACAATGCAGTTTTGTGACGAACTTCCTCCGTTCAATACTGCTCGTAAACAAGACCGTCAGCCCGCCATTGTTTTATGTACAAAATGTACAGGGTACGGTCACTGCGCGCGATACAGTTTACCTTCTAGTTCTACAACGGCAGTGTTGGAGTCATACTTCTATGGTTTTAGCCAGGGGGCTCATATTCCGCGCTAATCTTGGGAAACTTTATGGACTGGCTAACATGGAATTCTTGGATTCGTTTAGTCTAGGATCGAGACCCTCGATCGCATGCTGAACTAGCTCCTATCACCCATAATATATAGCGCGACCAACGAGAGAGGTCTGCGTAACATCAGTGATCGCTGTTCACGAGGCCTCGGCTGGCAGCCATCACTGCTGTTGTACAGATCTATATGTGTGGTGGGATTATTTTTAGCATGCGATCGAGGGTCTTAGATCATAGACTACGAAATACCCAGCACTCCATGTTAGCCAGTCCATGAAGTTTCCCTAACCGGCCATGTTTGCTGCCTCTGCGTGTTAAGGCTATGGGAAAATTAGCGCGCAGTGCGTAGATTCTCTTCAAGTTATTTATGTACTACTTCTATGGTTAGAGCAAAATGCACACGCGATCAATTGTGTGCAGTACTCTATGGCGCACACGTTCTAGTCACGTGATTGCCCTTGTTAATAAAAACTAACACTTATCTAGGTCAAAAGAAGAAGAAGGCCAAGACAGCCAATAAGCACATCCGTGGGAGCGCTAGCACGCATTCATCGCGTATGTGCGCAACTGCCAGCGCGTTGGTGCCACTCAGTTTTGCGTCTTTGTGATTGTATGCGCCATGGTTCTGGAGGCTCATACTGGCTTCATCAATGTCGATTGATTTTTATATCAAAATTTACAAGCGATTTTATGAAATATTGCAAAGATTTTCACTAATTTTGCTATAAGATGAACACAATCCGTGATATTGATGAGTGATATAAAACAACTAACTAATGTGCTTGATTGTGATAGGCAATCTATTACCTCGGTGGGCTAAAAATGACTATTACCCTCAGCTACGCTTCGGGTAATAATCATTTTGAGCCCACCTCGGTAATAGATTTGACTATCACAAGAAGCCCATTCGTTAGTTTTATACTGTCATTTGCATATTGTCTATACTAGAACAGAGAGGACCGATGTCGACTAACACTTTTGGTTCTCTTTTAACAACTTGAATTTGGATCTACCTAAACAAAAATATTTGTTAGGTAGATAAACGTCTGATATTTTTCAATGTGAACATGTTTTATAATATGTAAGCATGAACTAATTAACCAAATCTATTGTAGTATTTCATTGTTTTGTTAAAGGGATAGTTGAGTTGAGGATAGCTGGTAAAGAGAGTATAGTTTTGGTCAAAACTTAATTTTAGTAACCAAAATCTGCACCATTGCATTACAAACTAATAGTTATAACTCCACCATGCTCGAAAAGAATGAAAAATTACAACTGACTATTAAAGTAAAAAGCCCGTTAACATAAACAAAGAGCCGCTAAAACTCGAAAGGGCGCTTTCTAAACACTCAACGGTTTCAACCATTTTAAATCAAATATATGTGATGTGTTGTTTAAATAGTGATTAGATAGAGAGATACTCAACAACTATTTAAAAACCCGTTTTGTACATTTTTGAAAAGAGGTAGCATTTTTCATTTTTTTGTAACGGCTGGTTCAAAATTATTGAATAATTGTGGGGCCCCACAAATATTACAAATGGTTATGTTTTTGGATATTTCAGCCATTTCTGAACCGATTTTGATCAAATAAACTTTATTCTGTCATTAAAATTGTATGCTCTTTAGAATTTGACACTCATTTTTTCATTATCTCACAAACAAATTATTTTGTGTAGCGCCCTCTATACCAAAACTCAACTAGGACGTTAAGTACTTACAGTAATTATTTTTGATAATTTGTCTTATATGTATTTGATGATGTATTTGTTGTTGTTAATAAACTTCAGAACTTCAAACAGTGTGGACTGTGATTCACAATGTGAATACATTGTGGGTGAGTGTTTTCTTTCCGGCAGGGTAGTCAGAAGCTATATAAACCCGGCACTAACCCAAGGATAATTAAATCGATATTTGTAAGGAAAGTGCGAGGGATCACGCGAAGTAAGCGTCTTAAATTAAGGGATCTAATAACTTTGTTGACAACTGCAAGAAGTGATGCGTGGTTAATAAAATGTGTTTTGGTGTGATTTGATATGTCCAAACAGTAATATATGAAAATTTAATTGGACGTTATTTAGCCGAGAAATTAGCAAAAATGCGTGGTGAAAATCACTTACTCATTGCACTGACTTTGTACATGACTGAGGGGTCCCGTAGACAATTTCATATTCGAACACTTCAATCGTAAAATCTTTTGAACGAAATGGAAATTTGAAAAACCGAAACCTGTCCCATGCTTTTATTGTTAATACGAATTAAACAAGGTATGAGGGAACCGCTAGAATTCCAATTTTTAGGATTTTGGACAATGTTACTCAGTCCATCTAAAGTCATGGCTTCGTGTTTCAAGATTCTGATGATATATTTTGTTATTAATGGAATGGATATTTGCACAGAAAAGTGGGCTTCCACAGGATTCAAACCAGATACCTCGGGACTGCTAAATCTCGTACCCAAAACGCTTTCCACTGCTCGATGCTCAGAAGCTATTGTAAACCAGACATATACACGTATGATAAGAACTCAAATTGTACTATGTGCGAGGGATTACCGAGATGATATAATATGAGTGTATGTCAACATTTCCACGTAGAAATTATACTCTCAAAAATTATACTTTCAAATTCAGATCAATTTTTCTTAAGTGATTTTGATTGTCTAAAATTCATTTGAAGTAGCTTTTGTAACAAACCAGTATATTTATATTTCAGACACGCATATTCTTGATTTATTTTACTCATTGGAGTCTTCCTACTCCTAGTGTCCATTCTTTGTAATTTAAATTGTCTAAATCAACGTTTTTACCTCCGTAAGAGGCTTGCCACGCCGCATTTTTCAAATCATAATCGTCATATAACATGTAAAAGTAGCATCAAGTTAAAATTAAAACAACTTAATATTCTTACCAGATTCACACGTTAAATAATCTTTCAATGTAAACATTACTGACATGTCGACTAAAGAGCCTTGCATCACATACATAATGTATGATGGGGGCATCAAACTTCGCGCAGTTAACTTTTAACACAACATTTCGATAAGAAATATATTGATTTGTATAATAATTCTCATACCAGTTTATTCAGAATATTCTGTAGTATAATAAACATGTTTTGGTTTTAAGATCACTCAATTTAAATTACTTACTTCGGCCTGTTTTTGAAACCCTTCCATTTGTATTGACAAAACAAAAGGGGATCAAATTACACGCAGCAGATTTCCCATTCATTTGTACGCTCATTTGAAAGTCCATTGTAGCTGTTTTTACTGTCATTTTTTGGCATTTCCATGTGCGCACAGAACAAAGGGAGATAAAACTTCGCGCGCTTGTATGCATACGTATGGTTCACTCCTCCATGTTGCCCATGTACAAAGTCTATGGGACACGTGACTTGCGCGCGTTAAGTGAGCCTTCTAGTTATAAACGGGTTGGTTTGTTTATTCATACTTCTATGGTGTGGAGCAAGGATATTTAAATATATTAAGCGTATTTGTACAATAAGCGTATTGTACAGCTATTATACAAATATACCAAGCTGTGAGAAAGTATAGTGGAATTATATATCTGAGGAGGGACTGGCATAGAACTTTTTTTTTCCGAGGGGCGAAGCCCCGAGGACAAAAATAGTAACTATGCCAGTCCCTCCGAAGATAAATAATTCCACTATACTTTTGATCTAAAAGCTTGGTATATTTGTTTTATATCCCTTCTGTTTGCTATATATCCTTCGCATGATTATAATCATCGCACAAATAAATGATTTCAATTAAACTTAAGTATTATAAAGGAAAAACAAACCATTGATCATAGAACCATCACTGCACTATGTTCTGTTTGTGACACTGGCCCCCTTAGCGCAATAGTCCTGGCACAGAGCGCGTATTGCGCTATGTTTCCATTCATGGTTACGCGCATTAACAACTAATGCGCACACAAATGCAAAACGCGCGCATCAAAGTGAATAATTAACCCGCTTTACATACACGTACGTCACACGTGTGTAATTGAATATGGGAAAACGTCAGCTATTCGTACGTACAGCATACATTATGGTTGAGAGACCCCCACATCGGCACCCTAAAACATTTCCGACAGTTTTAGACTTCAAAATCGTACAAATTTCATAAAACTTTACTCACACATTGAGAAAATGGTGCAGATTCCGATGCGATGATCAGATTTGCGATTTATAATATATATTTTGAGATATCGACTTCGAACGCGCGCATTGTTTTTTGGCTTCACAAGTTCGAAGTGTTTTTATTACCGGCACCCCCTCAACTCTCATTGACAACGCACGCAACTCAAAATTTCTTGTGTGATGTTGGCATTATTTCACAAATTTTACAAAAATATTCGTAGCGGACGATAAACGCATTATTTCTCCTCGAAATTTAGACCAGTTCAGTTTCTAAGAGTAGCGCGCATCATCACATGCGCGATTTTTCACAACACGCGCAAAAACAAATATTACGCGGTGTGCCGATATTAAAAACAGCGCCGATGTGTAGTACACCTACCATACATGAAATGAAATTAAATGAAATGAATTACTGTCACGACCATGGAAGGACAACGATGCAAAATGTGCACCATTTTCGAAATTGTTTACTTCGAAAACCGCCATGTTATACATGAAATGCATCTCTAGAATATTTTGTGGAACTTGTTGATATTCACGGGTGAAAATATTCTGTATTTCGTTTTAAATTACTCTTTGGGAAATCTCGTCGAGCATCTTTCGCAAGCTAAAATAAGACCTCCCATCGCAGAGAAGCTGTTATTACACGCATCTCTACGGGCAATATGATATGCTTGCTATTTCTGCTATCGGCAAAGATAGTGAAAAATATTCCCCGATTTCAGATTTATAGTGGAAATAATCTTTATTGTGAGAGCCCCAATTGACCAATCACGTTTCTAGAATACTCATGAATATTCATAGAAGGGATATAAACGCTTATATATTAAGGATGTTTTACCTTATCGCGCGCTATTCACTTTTCTACAGGATAAGCGTGTCCATGGGGAAATAAGCGTATTGCGCAGAGACAATTTATGTAAATTAGACAAACGTTCAACATAAAGATAGAAACAACAACAACAAAGGAAGCGCACACACCTCTGACCCATGGACCTAGATATACGTAGATTCATAATACCACAACTGATGATGCAGCCGGTTTGAAAGCAAATTTCAGATTTTTAAATTTGTGCTATACAAAAAGAAATTTTAATGTAAAAAACGGAAGTATAATTTATATTCAACAATATTGTATGTTTAATTTTTATCAATAGTGCATTAGTTGCGCCAGCACAAGTTGGCCATTTTGAAAATTTATTCCGTATAGATCTATTTCTTCCTACAATTCTGTGGTGTGTTCTGCCGAACGTCATATCTCCGGGCACCCGGGTTGTGTATAATAATCGATACTGCTGGCGATTGTGGGGTTGGTTTGTTTATTCATAATTCTATGGAACAGTCAATGCATTGGCGCGCGCTGGAAAATTGTCTGCAAGTGTAAAACATGTAATAATTGGTAGCATTATGCTATAACTTTTGCCATTATCATTACAGGCTTTGGTTGATTCATTTTTAAATGTTTGCAATACTAAAGTACTGTAGTTTGTTTATTTGGTGTGAATACAGTCAGCTATTTTGATAATTCACTTATCAATATGATACAGTAATTCATTGTTTCGCTGCTTGTTTCCCATACATAGCGGCATGATCATGAGATTTTACGAAATTTCTTTCCATTTTACAGGTCTCTCAATTTACTCATGACGTATTTAAATAGTCAGCCAAGTTCAATTATTTGAAGTGATGTTGCAAAAAGTGTTAATCCTAAATTCATACATTTCCGATATGATTTGTTAATTATATAGCGTTACTGACATTTACGTGCGAACTTATACTCGTGGACATAGACCTGCGATTTTGTTTTAATTGTTTATTTTCATGCTATTGTATGAGTTTGTTGTTGGTGTGTTGATCATACATTTAATCTGAATATCATTCTTTTATACTTGGGCGATTCAGCGGTTGTTTTTTTTAAAGATGAAATTATCAGTACTATTTGGATATTTCTTGATGTCGCAAAAACAACTTAAGATAAACTTTAATTAAAAATCTACTAAAGGAACTATTAAAATAATTTATTAAAGCTCTTGTGTAAGTGAGGCTCTATTTTTAAATTTAAAACCGGATTACTTGATCAGCAATGGTGCTGTTGTTCGCCAAGGTCCTGATATAACATCTTAAAATACAAATACAATGCAATACAGTATTACGTTCGAAGGCACACACATACACGCACGCACGCACGCACACACACACACACACATACGCACACAAACACCTATATCGCTTTCGTTGTACATTAAAGGGATGATGCAGTTTTGGTCAAACAGAACTGTATAGTGTTTTAAACTTACGGTATATCATTACAAAAACTTATAGTTATCAATGATACTTGCATTGTAGAAAAGCTCATACAAACAGCCAAGTTAAAATCCTATTATCATTCAAAAGCAGCCTTTCAACCCTTTTCATGAATAATTGTGCTTGTGTATTCTGTTAAAACAATCATTCAATAAAGAGATCATCAACAACTATTGAATATAACCTCTTTGTTATTCGTGCGGGCGTTATATAATTTTTATTGGTCAAATAATCAAATGAACGGGGGCCCACATATTTTATTCCAATCAGATTTTTGATATTACAACTAGTTCTCAACAAATTTTGATCAAATAATTTTTATTTATATCTAAAATCACGTGCTCTTCCAAGAATTACACTTAGTTTTTCATAATCTCGCAAATTCATTATTTCTCGAAGCGTCCTCCAAGCGTCAAAACCAAAACTTACTATAAACACAAACGACATTCGGATTTTGAGTCTATTATTATAAACACACAATTCTATCATATCTGGCACCACTTTACATGTATTGCCATTTATTTCCTACTAGAATATTGTGTGCATTGGTATTCAAATCGCCAAACCCTTGTCTCGAATAGAATATGGCAAATCGACAATTATTTGTGCTTAAAAGTTAAAAGGATAGTTGAGTTTTGGTAAAGAGAGTACAATTTTAGTCGAATTTAGTAAGCAAAACCTGCACCATTACATCGGGTGATTTCAGTATGGAGTTTAGGGCTGGTGTTAGTGTTTATCAAACTGGTGTTTGTGTGTAATAAACACTAACACCGGCCTTAAACACCATACTTGAATTATAAACCAATAGTTATTACTCCACCATGCTAAAAAGTAATACAATATTACACATTACATGTACTAAGTAAAAAGCCTATTTTCATTCCAAACGAGCAATTAAAACTCAAAAGGGTGTTTTCTATTAAACACTCATCGGTTTCAACCATTCAAAAACAAATATCGTGCATGAGATGTTTTGTTGAAATAGTGATTAGATAGACTCATAGAGAGATAATCACCGACCATCTCAAAACCTATTTTGTAAATTTTTGAAAAGAGAAAGCATATTTTTTTTTTTTACGGCTATAGTTGGTTCAAAATTTTTGAATAATTTTGGGGCCCCACATTTATTAATTTTTTTTATTGATATTTCAACCATTTCTCATCTATCCCTTTATTTATCCTATTGATTATGTTATTATAGGATGAATGGGTGAATGAGTAAATAAATAAGTATACGACATTGGAGTAATGCTCCAATAATAAATGCTGCCACATTCTGTTTGAGACCCACTTGTTAACAAAGGGTAGGTACTAGCTCAGCCATGAAGCAAACGATTGTTTCAAAACTCATTTCAGAGGGGAGGTAATTAGCTAATCCACTGATACGAACAGGTCTCAAATAAATGAGAATTAGGAGGCTCGAAAACTTTCCAAACTTTTTGTGAGGAGCTAATTTTTGAAAAAAAATGGTAAATTTCCAGAAAATGTACCTGTAAGTATTTATTTTGTTGTTCTTTAATAATCAAATACATTTGGGATCCCACATTTATCCTGATCAGATATATATTTATTGATATTTCAGCTGTTTCTGACCAGATTCGGATTTAATGAGGAGTATTATGTTACATTACAGAACTTAGAAGAACCATTTGTCACAAATCCCTTTCAAGATCAAGTCATCATAAATATTGCACTTACACACTTCTCAACAACATGATTGACAGCTTACACAGAAGAAGGGTTCCCCTCTGCTTTTTAAGGACTGGGGACCTTCAAATCTGAAGAATAAAATATTTGCAAATGTATACTTAATGATCAATGACTATTTCGGGGTATGATCTAAAAGTACACATTTATAATACATAATTATTCTTCGTATTTGGCAGCATTAGAACCATTTTCTAAACGAACGGCTATAGAAGGTTACAATGACACAAACAACTGAACAATTGATGGTATCTAATTGTTTAATGTCTTTCATTCGTCAACAGACTTAGACTAAGAATCTGAGTTAACCTGGCGCCGTGCAAAGCACACCCACTGATTTACAGATAAGAACGAGTAGGTCTAATTCTAACTCTAACTTAGTCTAACTCTAAGAGTAAAACTAAAAAACTCTGCCTCTGGACTCTATAAACCTCTAGTCTGACTAGAAGTAAATATTTACTAAAGTAAACATTTAGTCTTATTTAAATTTGTATTCTCTAATTTTGTTTAAGTACTATAATGACTATTTTATTAGTCTTACTCTAGTCTTATGCTCATACTAGTCTAAGATAACTCAGATTGTATATTAGTTGGTCAAGAAATCTAGACTAGTCTTAGACTTAGAGTAAGAGTAAGACTATGAATGATATAGACTAAATGAGTAGTGTAGAGATTTAATTGAATAATTGTTAATGTTAATTTATACTTATTGAGAAAGTGTAACTGTTATTACGGTAAGTTACTAAAATACTACGTCAATTCAAGCCCAAGGACAGGTCACTAACTAGTAATTATAGCAAGTAAGTAGGTCTAGACTAGAGTAGAGTAGAGACATCAAGTGAAATCTGAAGTAAGTCTAACTTACTAATAGTTACTAGTCTAGTCTAGACTAGATATAGTTAGTGAAGACTAGTCACTACTATTACTAATTATTTTAGAATGATTACTAGTCTAGATCTATAATTAAAGTCTAACTAAGAATTAGATAAGAATGATACTTGATACTTGATAGTGTAATACTTAGTGAGTATTTTATAACTTTTGTATATTATGTAACTATAGTTTAACAAATGAAATAGAACAGAAGATTTGACAACACGGTTGTGGAGCAGTCGAGACTCGAGTAAGACAAAGTCGAGGATGAGGTCGAGCCGATGGCGAAGGCTGAAGTCTGAATCAATTCGACTTAATTCACAAATGGGTACACCAGCAAAACATTAATAAGGCAAAACTTCAGAGTTCAAAGTAACATTAATCGCAACTATGTATATAATTAAAAAACTCCAACCAGTCCAATTAAAAGAACTTGCAAATTAAACAGAGTCATGAGGAATTTATTGATTCAACCCCAAAATAGCTAGAAATCGAAGCCGGGGTCTTTAATACAGTACCAACAGCAACACTGCAACAGGCAACAGCAACACACAAACTGAGACTGAGGCGTTTGCAAATTATTTTTTCGTCCGTACAACTTACTAGTTACTACTACAACCACTCGTCCACTGCACTGTCAATGGAATACGCTACTTTAAATAAATCTACAGTAAACCAGCCGTCGGGGCGGCTCAGCCTCAGTCAGGGCAGGCCTCACTTCATACAATTAATTTACATAATTATGTCATACTCATAGATAGACTGTCTGTAGACGACTTTAGTTTTACTGTCTTTAGTTTAGTCTAATTAAAATGGCTAGAGTCTAGAGACTAGACTAGTCCTAGAGTAGACTAGTCTAGACTAGACTAGACTCAGAGTCAGAGACAGTACGTAAGACAGTAGAGACAGTCATTCGAGAATGCGCTTGCTAAGTCTAAGAGTAAGAGTAAGAATATTATTAATATTATTGTATTTAATTATATTAAAGATAAATTAAAATGAAATCATTGACATTGCCATTGGTCATTGTTAACATTTTGATTTAACAAGTCAACAATACATATTCATAATTATTTAGTCGATAGTATTAGTAACTTAGGACCCGGCTTCTGTCCTTAGGCTTAGCCTAAACTAGGGCTATGGGCTAACTACTCTCTCAGACCCACCTCCAGCAGTATTTTGGAGGATTAAACGATTCAATATTTAATTTTGTATTGTCTGAGACCGTCCAATCCCAGTTGGTACCAACACAAAATACCGCATATGGGACTACGGTTACTTAAGCCTCGTATCATTACTTCTAACAATCCTCCAGATAACAACAAATAAATCACTTACCCTTGGCCTTCACTCGCTGATAATAGTCAAGATGATCTGCATAATGAAATTCCAACGGTTATTAAGTGATAGACATAATTTTCAGATAATGGAGTCATATTAAAATGTATTTTATGTATATTATGTACAATGTGGAATGACCACCTTACCACACTAACAACAAGCACCAGAGGACATGGGAGTAGATTTTTCACTCCACAATGCAGCTCTCAAGTGTGCTCTTCATCCTTCTTCCCTCGCACTATCAAGGACTGGAACGCGTTAAAAATTGACCCAGCAGCCTTCCCTTCACTCAATGCATTCAGAGCAGCAGCAGTGAGGGCCGCCTGCATCTAAACGCCCCCCCCCCCCCCCTTGTTTGTGTTTTTATTGTGCTGTCGCGTCTCTGTTTTTGTTTTTGTTTTTCTTATTTTGTTTGCGTTCACTGTACTGTATGTGCACCACACGCAGTGCGTAATCTTCAGTCATGAAGTCTGCACTACCAAGGAAGAAGAAGAAGAAGAAGATTTTTGCGATTTACTTTCCCTATTTTCGCATCAACCAGACCAGTCAGCTGTGATCGTTTCCATGGAGATGAAGCCGATTCCCAACCTTATTAGGTTAATATCGCGATTTTTTTTTATCGTTCTCAAGGTTTTCGAATCTAGTCCTCTGACGTCACTTCGATCGATACTATTGGAATTTATGGTGGGAATATTGTATATTTTACCCATTTATGTTGTATTTACTGACTCAAATGTTAATAAATATTAAAATTGTATTAAATTGTATTGTATTAAAGTGAAAGCAATAAAGACTGTATTTTATTTCCGTAAATCAAGTCTAGCGATCTTACTGTGCTCTCCAAATTGGGGCCGTATTAACACCAGCGCACAAATCAGGTTTTGGCAGCTGGTGCGCGATCGCGCAATCGATGAGCTGTTTCTCTCTTTGATAATAGCCGCATTCAGACGATAAAAGCAAATCTCGTGGTTATCTTGTGGTTATCTTGTGGTTTGCAATTCTTAAGAATATCTTGTGGTTTGCGCTCGTTTGAACACGCAAAACTCGTGGTTATCTTGTGGTTTCCAAACCACGAGATTGCGCAAACTGCAAAAAATGCGCAATCTCGTGGTTATCTTGTGGTTATCTTGTGGTTTGCAAACCACAAGATAACCACAAGATACTTGTAAGATTTTGCGCAGAATGAGCGCGCGATAAGCGCGCGACTGCGCGCAGTCTACTTTTTTTACCGTCTGAACACAATCAGCTTCGAGACTCGTGGTTTGGGTTGACCTCATGACCGAGATATGCTTCCGGTGTGAAAACAAGTCAAGTGAGCGCGCGTGACCTCAAATGAGAAAGGCGCGCATGCTACTTCCGGTTTTAATTCTTAAGAATTGCAACTCTCGAGAATTGGCATCGTTTGAACACACATTTTGAAGTTCTTAAGAATTGCAATTCTTAAGAATTGCAATTCTTAAGAACTTGGCTTTCATCGTCTGAATACGGCTAGTATATCTCAGTATCGAATCTCTCTGGTGTGGAGCTGGCAAGTTAGCTGCGCGAAACTAACTGCGCCAAGTCTGATGCCGCGCGGAGTTTGATGCCCCACCCATACTTACATGTATACACTCACGGCAAGCTAATCTGAAACAAACATCACTATTACTGCCAAAACTAAAATATTGATCATCAAGTTAATACACAAATCAGTAAATTAACGACTTACATGGCAAATTACGATCCTCAGCAAATTGATAGCCTTTTGTTAGCTGTGACAGATTTAGAAATATTTAGTAGATTTATTTCATCTTGGGGGATAAAAAGATAAACATGGTCATAATATGCAATACATGCGACTTTATGCCTTAAATGGCATATAAATGAAGTCATGGGGGTAAACTCAATTACGCATATTTAAAGATATTCATTAATTTCATGAGATTTTTCTAAAAGTTATGCTAGATTTCAATCATTATACCAACAATACTGTAATGTTCTTTTGAATGGCGTTGGATAGTATAACAGAAAGGTAAGGCTGTTAAGTGAAAACAAACATTACGTAAAAGTGTATCACCTACTTCCCATGGTTTCTTTTACTAAAATCGAAAAGCGTCCATGAATACATATTTTATGAAGTCATAAATATCTCCATTATTAGGGAGACATTTATAGTAATTAAACCCATTCATTATTCTGTAACCATAAGCTAAAAACAAGATACAAGATAAGTGTGCAAGCTTCAGGTTAGTGACTGTGTTAGAATTTGACGGATTCAATATACCACTTTAATCATGATCGTTGACCCTTAGAGTATGTGTCTATTTGCATTTTAGTATATTGGTTGCGATATTCAATATTTAATATTGTTCCAAAGCGGTTATCTCCAATTTACAGAAATTTGCATACAATGCTGTTTATGGCTCTGTTAACCCTTCAACCTTCACGTATGCTATGTATAGTAAACTCGATTTAATTTAATTTAGTGGGTGTTTGGACAACATGCAGAGTAAGGTTTGAACACTCTTAAAGCCCTCTAAACATGTTCCGCATACCTTCTCATATATAAGCATCATGCTAATAGACGCTTCTTATTTAAATACTTTAATGCACACATTTCGTTTGAAAGGTACACATATTCATCACAGAAAGTCAAGGCAAGATTTTAACTTACGAGATGTATTCTTTACAAGTTAGTTAATTTTGGAATATGTTATAACCCTAATTAACTGCCCTTAACTGTAGATAGTGCAATCGCATTTTGGCTATTGAAATTATATGATTTAAAGGTACATTCCCTCTTTTGCAAGCCAAATTTCAAAAGTTGCAAGGTTATTGTTTTATATGAAAGAAAATATCATTTAATAGCATGCCAGAACAAATTAGGGCTTGAAATCTCTTCTTCGTGGAGTTATAGACCTGAATCTAATAAACCATCGTCCAACAGTTAATTGTGCATGAAACGTGTGTATAACAGTGGGTAAGCGATTACTAATAAAAATAACCAAACCTCGCTTAAACTGACTACATGTAATTCTATATTTTTCCTTTTTAAGATCTTTTTCCGTGACATACCTTTACAAAATGTCGGCTTCACAATACCTTCACAAGAATAAGTGCAATATTGTTTTGATATCATAACTTCTTTATTGACCGATATAGTTTTATGGAGGGACGCATTTGTTGTTTCATTCGTAGAACTCAAATTACAGGGATGTTCGATCTGATTGTTTTTGTGTGTGTCACATTCATCCCCATCCGTCAACTGGAAACTGTTCAGACGTTTCGTAAAAGAGGGACTGTCCCTTTAAAGGAAACATACGATTCATGTTATAGTTAGTATACTCACTTTTTTTTATTAAAACATAATTGTAACTTGTACAAAAATTGCATATTACCACCCACGTAATTAACTTGACAATCATCCTCTTTTATGTAATATCATATACTCTGGTTCTATTTGGTTTAGTTATCTGTAAAGTGAGTGTGTGTATTTTGATATGTGTGGACGTGGTGTGGCAAGATTGGTAGAGCGCGCGCTTTCCGATCGTGAGATCCCGAGTTCGAACCCTGTGTAGGCCCACTGCGTTTGTCCTTCAGCAAGACAATTAATCCAATACTGCTGCTCTCTACCCAGGTGTATAAATGGGTACCATGGTCGGTGTCAATTAGCCTGTAGCGCCACCATTAGTTGCTTCTCGACTAGTATGCTTCCCGGGGAGTTGAGAAAGTACGCAATATCATTGTGTTGGTTTGAAATGTACCTGATGACCATGGGTAATAATAATTTAAATAATTATTTAAGCGCAGTAGAGTATATATTTATAGTCGCTGCGCTATATAAATGTTCATATTATTATTATTATTATTATTATTATAATTATGTATTACTTAATTGAGTATTACCTTTGGTACCTTTAGGTAGTTTTATTGTTGTCCACCCAATAATTTCAGATTTATCAGCCTGCTGTGGTTATTACAATATACAGTACAGTCCAACAAAAAGTGTATTCCTTTCTAAGGGATTCAAAGTCTCGTATAGTAGTAAAATGAGGTAGTAACAATTTACACTTAAACCTTAAAGGGACAGGTCCTCTTTTACAAAACGTCTGAAGAGTTTCCAGTTGACGGATGGGGATGAATGTAACACACACACACACAAATTCAGATCGAACAGCCCTGTAATTTGGATTCTACGAATTAAAAACGAATGCGTCCCTCCATCAAACTATATACCGGTCAATAAAGGAGTTTAACTGATTTAACAAAAAATCACAACAATATTGTGCTTATTCTTGTAAAGGTATTGTGAAGCTGACATTTGTAAAGGTATATCACGGGAAAAGATCTAAAAAATGAAGAATATATAATTACATGTAGTCAGTTTAAGCGAGGTTTGGTTATTTTGTGTAGTAACCGCTTACTCGTTGTTATTTATGCGCGGGTCACATAGCTAGCGCGGGTCACATAGGGGTCACGCATAGCGCTGTGGCACTCTGTGGAATCCGTGAGCGAACTTTCTCGACGGGTGAAAACGCGTATTATGCATAATTAACCATTGGACGATGGTTTATTAGATTTAGGTCTATAACTCCACGAAAAAGAGATTTTAAGCCCTATTTTTTCAGGCATGCTCTTAAATGTTATTTTCTTTCATATAAGACAACCTCGCAACTTTTGAAATTTGGCTTGCAAAAGAGGGCTGTCCCTTTAACAAGCAAAATTAACATGAAGTGACAAACAACTCAAATAACACAGTTAATAATGCATAAGAGTAACCTAACATTCAACTCAAGCCATTTCTTTAAATAAATGAGAAGTATACACTGATTTCTTTTCTACATTCCATTACACCCACTAGATACCGATCCCTACATAATGCCGATATCGTTGTGTGCCTGGCGGGTGAGGATAGGGACGTTCATCCCTCGATCACGGCCGGTCCTCACTTACCCAGAGGTAGATCCGGAAGAAGTGGAAGAAGCGCTAAAATCACAACTGGCAGACCGGTCTGAGACATCAAACCTTTCACCAAGTCACACTAATTCTCACCTTGAAACAAATGTGGGGTTTGCACGAGACAAAAGGAAGCATCAAGGCTCAGCAAGGACATTTTCTAGAGGCAGAGCATGCCCGCAATCATCCGGGAACAACATAAAATTATCACATTCTGAACTGTGGAATGAAAAGCGAAAAGACAAAGGCCCTTTAAAAAGGCCTACAGTCCCCCCGATAAACAGATACGACGCAGCATGTACATTCAACGTGTCTCCGAGGTGCTCGAGAAAGCGGCAACCTTCGTGGACGTTTGACAAAAGAGGTGAAGAACTGGCGTTCAGCAACATCTTGCGACGGAGCACAGCACTGCTTAACTCTTGTGATAAATTGTTAAAGGTAACATGTTTATGGTCGGTTTTGTTATTTTTCTCCTCTGCCCGACATATGTATCCATGTCAATACCTAAAATGCCAATGCTCATGTTCCCATAATTTGATATCAACCCAGGTCTTTGAATGAATAATCAGAATAACATGATTTGTTTTGGTACATTTTATTACATTGTTCGCATACGACTCAACCAAGATTTTAACAGGAGAGACCCGATAGGGATGGGAACCCATCTAAAACAAGTTTAAGACTTTACCTTTCCAGAGTTTTAATCCAGCGGAGGATTCGGTGGTGACATGTCATACTTGGTAAACTTAATGTTCGTTAGTTGTGCAAGAGTTTATTCGCCCTCGGGCACATACTCTTTGTGTCATTTTAAACCTACCAACTGACTCGGAGTAGTACAACTTCCGCAGTATTGTATATATAGCGAGCTTACGTCTGGGACAGCCTTTATCGCCACCTTCCAAGAGAAACAACATTGACTCGAACCCAGGCCGATTGGTACAATGAGCAAAGGTCTGACCACTAGACCAGGAGGACGTTTCACAAAGAGATACTTTGTCATTATGACAAATTTTCGGCATTATAAGGAAATTTTGGCCAAAATCTCCCAATTAAGCCACCCTTAAAATTTGTCATAATGACAAAATATTTATTTGTGAAACACCCTTCAGCAAACCTCTTCATGGATAATGAGAAGTGGATGCGCGTGTCTCATCAATCGCGGACAGCAGTGGCCATGGTGGCGCAGTGTGAACGGCCGGATTTGGGGGCATTCAAATTATTTGGGCATTCTTTATGTACATATTTTCTCAACGATGTCTTCATGTTTGTTTTAAGTTCTTGTTGAATTATTCGGGAACACGTTACCCTCCTCCCCCCCCCCCCCCCCCCTCCCCCTCCCCCCGGAGTTACACCGATGGCGAACAGTCAAGTTTATGTTTCCTCATCTTCTTCTTTTTCAGAAAGAAGTACAGGAACAGCCATACGAAGCAGTGATTCGCAAATGTCAAGCTATTGGTTCAGCAGTCATCGGAGCATTGACCAGTCTGTACACCACCAGAATGCACCTCTTGTTGTCCGGCGATATTGAGACTAACCCAGGCCCGAATATTACCGCTACAGACAGGTATAATTGTGACTTTGTATCCAGTATGATAGTTTACCTGCACTCAATGTTTCTAGTACGGTATATTTTGGTAAATGTAGTTTGTGCTAAATACGAAATACTAAACACAAAATACGACAAAGAAGTTAAGTACATATGGGTATTTCCACGGTAACTCGGCGTTAAATTTAGTGGTACGTTGACTACTTCATGGTACTAACAACATGATTGTATGGAACTGTAGGCTGATTTTATGGTGTGCATTATGTGTGCATATACTACACAATAAAAGACTAACAAAGCTTTATGTAGGTATACATGTAGGGAAGAGTCATAAGTCGGTAACTCACGTTACGAAAAGGAACATGGCAACATTTAGTACACCACCAAAAAGGTAATCCTCGTCAAATATTTTATGTGCTTATATGACATTTGTATGTGTCCTTTGAGTTAATATTAAAACGATGTTAACATTATTTGGGAATAAATTATGGGATGCGAAAATAACGGTAACTCGCGTTACATTTTATCCGGAGGTTTTGTTTCATTAAAAAATATATTTAGGGCACTCCAAAGAGACGGAAATTTTCATCTGAAAAAATGAATTTGATCGATTTGGACAAAGCTACTCATTCCTTTAAACAAAATTTGCCTGTCAAGCCAGACTAGTTTACCTTATGATTAACACGTTACCGTTAGTTTTCATATAAGTCCTTCTATATCTGATATTGAAGATTTTGCGTAAGTATGAGTAATTCAAATCGTTTATATCAATTTGAACGCTATTACATTGCGAAATATAGATCTCTCTACATATGAACGAGTGATTTTTAATTGGGGGATTTTCTTTTGACCCATGTACGAGCAAATTAAGCCCACGCTCAAGGTATAGTGGAAACCATGGACATATCAATAGTGGATTTAGGGTGGTTCCAATGCAGGTTGGATTAGATTGCGACTCTAAACGAAGTGATCCCTGATATGACTCCCTACAAAGTTTCATGAGGGATCGATCAACTACCGCATACCATAGACATGATGGAGAGAAAGTATGCATTCCAGTATTCCAAAAATTAACAGAGTGCACGATACGTATAGCAATCACAATGGTATTTATTTATCACATTTCTCAATTATTTCCCCCCTCATTTATTCGATAGTCCGCTGCCCGCAAACTACATCGTGAATCTCACACAGGCGATCGATCCGATTTTCGCACCAACCATAGGAATACGGCTGGGCTTCAGTGACGCAGATCTGCAAGATATCCTTTACGAATACAACGAAGAAACACTACGACAACTCATTACTCAGTGGATAGCCAAGCAAAACTCCAACACTGATGTACGCGCTGTACTTGCGGAAATACTTAGAAGCGTTGGAGTGAACGTCCTACATGGCCAATTGAATGGTATCTATCAACAATGTGTGTTTCATGTACATTTCTAACAACATGAACAACCTGGATATTTGTTTTGAAATCATTTCAAATATTTTTGTTTGTAGTTCTTTATGTTTGCCATTAAAATAATACAAATACGATTTACATGTCAGAATATGAATAATTCATCTGTTTTCTTATCTGCCATCAGGAAATTTCCGTTTGTATAACATTTATTTTTGACCAAGGCATGACATTATAATGTTATTGATAATAAATGATCAAGCTCTCTCTTGTTTATATTGAGTTCTCATTTATTAAATCATTTTCTTAGTTAGCATTGAAGGGTTAGTTCAGTTTGGACAGTATGGGTATAGGGGGCGCTGCACGAATTTTTTTTTTGAAGGATAATGAAAAACCGAGTTTCAAATTTGAAAGAGCGTACAATTATAATTACAGAATAAACCTTATTTGATAAAAAATTGTTTCAGAAACGGCTGAAATATCAATAAATATATCCGATCGGGGCCAGATTTATTCGATGATTTCAAAAATAACAAAATGTTGACATTTTCAAAATAGGTTTTTAAATAGCTGCTGGTGATCTCTCTTTATAATCACTATTTCAACAAAACATCACATGCATAATTTTGTATAAAAAATGGTTGAAACCAATGCTATTTTAGAGAGCGCCCTTTTGTGTATTAATGGCTAATTTTGAATGATAACAGGTTTTTACTAACTTTGTTATACCTTTCGAGCATGGTGGAGTTATAACTATTACTTTGTAATGTTATTGTGCCGGTTTCGGTTACTAAAGTTCAGCCTTACCAAAACTGTACTACCAATTTAAGGTAAAGAGAGTACAGTTTTGGTCAAACTGAATTTTAGTAACTAAAACCTGCACCATTACATTACAAACTATTAGTTTTAACTCCACCATGCTCGAACAGAATGAAAAATAAAAAATGACTAAGTAAAAAGCCGGTTATCATTAAAAAAGGGCCGTTCAAACTCAAAAGGAAGCTTTCTCAAAACTTAATGGTTTCAACCATTGACAATAACATATTGTCCATGTGATGCTTTGTTGAAATTGTGATTAGATAGAGAGATAATAAACAACTATTTAAAAACCTCTTTTGTAAATTTATGAAAAGGGGAAGTATTTAAAAAAAATTGTAAACGGCTGGTTCAAAATAATGGTATAATTGTGGCCAAACAATTATTACAAATGGTTATGTTTATGAATATTTCAGCCATTTCTGAACCGATTTGGATGAAATAAAGTTTATTCTGTCATTGCATGTTCTTTCAAATTTGACACTCAGTTGATCACTATCTCACACAAAATTAGTTTGTGTAGCGTGCGCCCTCTATATCAAAACTCAACTATTCCTTTAAGCTTCCTTTTTTTATCTGAGCAAAAGATAATCAGCCTCATTCCAATTTCACCTTATACTTTAGATGAGAACGAGTCAAAAGACAGAGACAACCTTGATGGCAAAAAAGATAAGTCAAAAAGAGTATCGGTAAGTATTACCTGAAGAGGAAACCTTATTCACAATAACATGCTATACTGTATATATGATACATTATACTCTGTGGAATGTAAATAATACTGGTCAATGTAAGATTAAACCTGCAATTTACTGGTAATTATTGTTATACAAAATAAAACATTTAAACGAACAAATATTACAAAAAAATGAACCTTCGACTGGGCGCAGTCGAAACTGATTCCTCCTCTACATTAGCCCGATTTTTGTAAGCATATCGCCTTTGACATGTTACTTTGTGATCTTTTAAATCTAATCGGTTCAAATCTCACGAACCTAAAATCGAATCACTTCTCTTATTAAGATACATTCATGTACGAAGTTTTGTGACAATGCGTCAATGCGTCACCAGAAAACATAATGCCTCCGGCCACTTCGTTGGGATTAATCTGGGCCAGGCTTATTCTTATTGTTTAAACTTGGTTGGCGATGAAAAAAAAGTGCCACTGGTTACGTAATTTTGTCTCTAGGACCAAAGTTATGCCACGGATGAAAGTCGCGGCGACAAAACGTTAACCCGTGGATCATTTTCGTGAGATATTCCGCTGTTGAGAGAAACAAGCGGACATTTTCCATGAAATTGTCAGTATTCTTGGTCTTTTTCAACCTGGCCCAAAGTTGAGCCACTGATGAGAATTTGGGCCAATGTGTTCAACTGCTTTATGAGTTTTTTGTGTATTTCTTTGATTTACCTTCATGTATTTAACGTTGTTGTTTTTAGACCGTTATCACTGGTATTTAACTATTTTAAAATCCAACATCCAACGTCTCAAATGACAATAAAAAATAATCCGGCGTTTTATGCTTTTTCATTATAATATTATACAAAACATGAATATAAAAAATGTTCAAGTTGACGAACAAAGACAAAAGTTATCGTGACTTCACAGCGTTATGCTCAAATCTCGCCCGTAGCCAGGGGTGCGTTATGTGCGTACAAATAGCGTATGAGTAGCGACCCTCTTCTCAAATTATGAATAGCGACCCTCATTTCGTATTATGTATAGCGACCCTCTTCTCATATTATGTATAGCGACCGTCATTACATACTATGAAAAGCGACCCTTCTTCATTATTATGAGTAACGAAACCGATTTCGTATTATGAATGGTTTATATTCACTTGGTCTAATACCACTTGGTCTAATCATCAGTTCGTCTAACTCCACTTCGGCTAAACCCATTTGGTCTAATCATCACTAGGTCTAATGCCCATTTAGGCAATTGCCGTTTCGTCTAATCACCAAATGGGCCAATTGTCACTTCGTCTACTTTTTTTTTCTCCTCGCTTCGTCTATTATCACTTCGTCTAATACCAGTTCGTCTAATTCTCAGTTAGGCTACTCTTCACTTGGTCTATATGCAATTCGTCTAATTACCGTTTGGTCTATAACCATTTGGTCTAATATCCATTTAGTCTATTACCATATCGTCTATTTACCATTTCGTCTAATACCAATAGGTCTATTTTCCACTTGGTCTAAAAGCAGTTCGTCTAATGCCATTTCGTCTAAACACTATTTCGGCTAATGACCATTTAGTCTAATTCTCATTTGGTCTAACGATCGCCCACACTGACCGCTGTGATGGCCACCGCCTGCATACCGTATGAACAGATGAAAGATTCCATAGGGCTGTAATTATAGCTCTATGGATATTTAGCCACAGCGGTTTCACTAGACGAAACCTGTGTATAAGAGAAAACTAATTGGCCGCTACAATCAGGTGACCTTCATAGACAAGTCCCAAAATATCGTTCGTACGCTCACCACCCAAGGGAAAATAGATATGTGGCCGCTATAAACTAGTGAACTTCATCAAACGAATTTCATCAAACAGTGTATATTGACCACCTAAAACTTTAAAGAAAACAAGATAGTGGGCGTTATAATCAGGTACCTTAAAAAAAGCAGGTTCCATAAAATCATATATCGTCAAACAGGGGCGTAGACAGGATGAGGGGGATGCATCCCCCCACCTCACAAGGTGGGGGATGACATGTACAATTATCCCTCCCCCCCTCCCCCCAGCTTTTAGGGAAGGATATTTTTTTTTGTGTGTATCTGTATACGAGAGGGAAAGAAATCATTAGTTGTATGAGCTGGTTAATTCTAACGTTAAAAACGTAATTTATACATCCACTTTTAATTTTCGCGAACATATTATCTCAGTTTGTTGTGTAACCTGCGTATGGTCTGGGGTGAGTTTATTTTTCTTTCTATAAACCGGGTCACGTAGTTCCAGTGTAAGCTGGCATTGCTCTGGCTGCTTGTGTGACGTGCACCAAATTGCACCATTTCAAATTTTCTCTGTGGGAAGGGGATACTCTTCCCGAACCCTCCCTATTAGGCTCTGCCACAGCCCTCGGTAGCTTTGCCCCTCGGGAAGATGTTGGATCATATATAATGTGGCATATGCCTGTTGGAACTGTGCATGACGCTAAATATATACATACAATATTTGTGTTTGTGTTGGGGTGCATATTTATTAGTGTGCCAATTATTTCTTTTCTTCGTGAAAATATATTGCAAATTTCTGGTTGATCAAATCATAACACGCTTTCCAAGAATGATACAGTATCCTATCTAGGTAAGCACCAGATTGCACAATTTCAAGTCCAAAAATGAAATAGACAGGAAATTCAGGCTTAATATTAACTGTAACTGGGATGGTGTGTAATGATTTGATCGATCAGGAATTTAAAATGTATTTGAACGAAAAAACACATTGCCACATGCACTAATGTATGATATATACAGTCAATGATTAGTCCCGAGGCAGCGAAGCGACCGAAGGCTAGGGTAGAACCAGAGGAGAGGGTTAACCCGCCCCCCCCCCCCCCCTTTAGACCAAATGGTCATTAGATCATGTGGTCATTAGCCCAAGTAGGACATTAGCCCAAATTGGAGTAGCCCAACTGTCAATTAGACCAAACGGGATGTTGATGAAATGGTGATTAGACCAAGTGATGAACTGCCCATCTGGATATAGCCGAAGTGGGTGTAGCCCAAATGGGTATTAGACGTAGTGCTATTAGACGAACTGGTAAATAGTCGAAGTGATATTAGACGAATCGAATATTAGACAATCTGGTGTTTATACGAAATGGCATTAGACTAAGTGGTGTTGGAACAAGTGGATATTAGACAATAAGGGTATAGCCCAAATGGTTATTAGACGAACCAGCCAATGGACCAAGTGGTTGTAGACGAAATGGGATTAGACTATGTAGGATTAGACGAAGTGGATATTAGACGAATCGGGGATAGACCAAGTGGCAGTTTACCTTATGAATAGCGGTCCTTATGAGTAGTAACCCTCAATGTGAATTATGAATAGCGACCCTCATCTCACATTATACATAGTGATCCTTATGAATAACGGTCCTTATGGCTTTATAAATAGTGATCCCATTGTGTTGTATGATTTCATTAGCGGTCCCTCACGTATAGGAAGTTACACATTATAAATAGCGGTCCTCATGAATAGCGAGGTTACCCCTTCATTTCATATCCAACCAACCAGTATAGATAGGTGTATTGTTTGTTATAAACCCCTCCAAAAAAGTTCGGAAACTCAAGTTTGATCGATTATATCTATTTTCTTATGAAATCATAATGGTTATAATGGTAAATATATTACTCACTGCGGATATAGTATCGGAAATAATATCGCTAGTGATATTCGTTTGTCTCGCAATGTATGGTCAACATTGAATCTGAAAGATCACGACGTTTCGTATGCTACTGCAATACTTTGTCAAGTGATATAAAGTAACGTAACACACTCTTATTTATGCTCTCATGCGGCTCCAAACCGCGTTATCTCGCATGAGCGAGTTGTTCCTAATTGGTCCATAACGGGCAAATTCTATTGGCCGGTGTATTGACGGGTGCTAAACCAATCAGCGAGGCGCTGGCTCGGCTTGCTTGCTAGGCGGGAACAATAGCGAGCTCGACCAATCAACGGACCGCTGGCTCGCTACTGGCTGGAATCAACCGTTGCGGGCCGGCTGGTCGGGAGGTGTCATGGCGGCGTATTGTACGCATCCAAAATTCGGGTATATCCATCCCGTTGTCTCTATTGAAATTAGTGGGATTGAGACGGATCTGTATAGCTTCTTTTACCCTACGTGTGTACCAATGCCGTTCTTGGGAAAGGCAGCAAACCCCGTCCCAGTCTGGCTGATGCTGGTTGTCCCAAGCATGTTCGGCTACGGCTGAGTTGTCAGTTCGGCGTAGCCTGACGTCCCTCTTATGCTCGGTGATTCTTTCTGATATCGGTCGGGCAGTCTCTCCGATATAGGATCTATCACATCCTTTGCAGGGGATGTTGTACACAATGCCGTCCCGTCTTTGTTGAGGAATTGGATCCTTGGGTCGTGTTAGTTGCTGGCGTAGGGTAGTATCTGATCTGAAGACCGTTCGGATGCCATGGCTCTCTAGGCGGCGCCTGATTTGCTGGGAGACCCCATCAATGTACGGCAAGACTGTGAAAGTCTTGTATTCCTTCTGATCCTTGGGTTCTGTCGTTCTCTTCTTGGTGTTGTGTACAAAACGGCGTGGGTAACCGTTAAGACTCAGGGCATTGCGGACACGGGTCCGCTCTATGCATGGCTGTTGTGGACTAGTCACAATGCGTGAAGCTCTGTCAAATAGACATTTCACTAGACCTCTCTTCACCGACACGGGATGGTGAGAGTCAAACGCTATGTACTGGTCTGTGTCGGTAGGCTTCCTGTAGACTGAGGTGGAGAGTATATGGTTGTCGTGTCTGTGAACTAAAGTGTCCAAGAATGCTATCTTCCCTTCGCACTCCATCTCCGATGTGAACTGGATGGATGGGTGGCGGCTATTCATGTGTTTGAGCAAGTTATCTGTTTCAGAGCTGGCGACTATGATGAAGGTATCATCTACGTATCTCTTCCAAACACGAGGAATTCAAGAGAGGGGGCATGTGTCTAGGGCTTCTTCTTCGAAACTCTCCATGTATAGGTTGGCCACGACAGCCGAGACCGGACTGCCCATGGCTGCCCCTTCCGTATGTTCATAGTATGAACCTTTATACAGAAAGTATGTGGATCGAAGGTTCAGCAGGGTGCTGGAAAGCTTGCGAGCCAAGCAATCTGTGGGATCCTTCTTTAATACACGGTACGGACCAGACTCCAACAAGTCGGTCAACTTCTCATGGTACACTGTGGTGTCCAAAATGACTGTGGCACGACCTTTGTCGGCTGGAAGAATAGTAATACTATCATCAGCCTTCATTGGTTATATTTGGTATCACTTGAAAGAGTGTGTATACCTCTTTAAAATGATACCAAATTCGTAAGCATTACGAGCACGAGGTATGCGCAGTATTATCTGAGAATGGGGGGAATGTCAGTAGTGAAATGTCACAAAATGCGCCAACAAACTTCAGTTGGAATGTCTGACACCCATATCACGGTCTTTCTCAAGTTCAAATTCTTTCGACGATGAATATCTTGAAAATGAAAAGGTACTGTTGAATATGATATCAGACTAAAGCCCGTTTAATTATCTTTCCAATGACACCTCACTTGGAATAATTATGAAAGCCGGGTAGGTACAATTAAGGTGACCAATTGGGAGAATCGACAGCAAAATAAACAAAATGCATTTGATTGTGTAAAATTTAAGGCGTTGCATCCAAAAACGACTTTTTGTGGGGATATCTTAGTACTCAACTTTACATAATCATTATGAAATTCAACATCATGTTGAAGCGTGTTAATTTGTCCCCCAAAAAATGCCCCATTCATAGTGGTTATGTGATTGAGGTGTGGGGCTCAAAATGACACGTTGTAAAGGGCCGGTCATACTTGCGGTAGTGGACGTAGTTGAACGTAGTTGAGCGTACTGGCATCCTTACCGTATCGTAGTTGTCCGTGATGCTAACTTGGTGTTAACTCAGTAGAACCGTGATCTTCGATTTAATTTTTGAACATGTTCAAAAGAGCGGTACGTTAAAGGCATCCGTGATGCTAACGTACTATACCGAAGTCTAACGTAGTCTAACGCAATACAACGTAGTCTAATGTAGTTTAACGTACTTCTTAACGTACTCAAACGTACCCTGGCGTACTCTAACGTACTTTACCGTGAACTAAACTAGCATCAGCACTCTTGGTTGAAGCATGTTTCAGCAAAAAAATAGACAAATTTCACAGAACTTCTATGTTTGAAAAACAAGCGCACAATGGCCGTACCACACCAGCGGCTGGCTGTTATACTCCGTGTACTCCGTTATACTCCGAGTTGCTGTTTACCGTAGTTTGACGTTCTTTAGCGTAGTCCAGCGTAGTGGCTACCGCAGTCTCTCGTACTCAAGCGTAGTCATATGTACCACTCCGTACCTGTCCGTGAGCAAGCGTACCCACATTAGCGTAGTCTAGCGATGTACTTAAACGTACTTATCCGTACCCTTCTGTGGCCAACCACCGTACCTTAACGTAATTCAACGTAGTTCCACGTTGTTCAACTTAGTTTAACCTAGTTTAACGTACTTACACCACACGTCTGACCCACATTTAATTACACTACGGATCACTACGTCCCCTACCGCAAGTATGACCGGCCCTTAAGGTCGATGTTCTACCGTTTGATATGTGGTAATAAGGGCATACCTACACCGTCAAAGAGGGCGCTAATATGCCAGTTCTTGCCAGTTTGCGTACGTTTAGTGAAATTTGATGCATTTTCAATACATCAAGTTTGTGAGTTTCCTGTACTGCGCACTCACATTCAGCATAATCATTGCAAATGAGATATCATATCAAAGATAAATTAACGAGCTTTCCGATAGTGCAAAACGTAATGATGATAGAGTTATGATTAATACAACAATATCTTACCGGAATCTTGAAACAAGAAGCCACGGTCTTAAATTCATAGCATTAATAGACCCCCATATCCGGTTTGTCTACACACACCCCAATAGCATAATTATTACAGGTGAGACATAATTTTAAGGAAAAATAAACATGCTTTCACTGATGATTATGCAATGTAATACCCCAAAACCTCTCCTCCAATAGTTGTTTTTCGATGCAACGCCTTCAATTTCACAAAATGAAATGCATTTTGCAACATTTCATTTTCGGCCCTCCCCCATATTCAGCTGTTCCATACTTAACCTGTTAATAAAGTTGTTTAGAACATAACCGTATTGAAAAGATAGACACATGGGCGTTAAAATGATACCAAATTTGATAGGTTTAAATCATTTGAACACGCTACAATCTTCGATACAACTTGAACATTAAAAAATACGACACAAGAGTCAAATTTCCCAACTGAATACTTTCGGCCCATTTTGCGACATTTGACTTCTGCCCGTCCTCCATTCTGAAACGCACTGCGTATTCCCCGATTTGAAATAAATTACAAAATAATAATGTACAATTTTAAAGGGAAATCATCATGCATTGCAATGACACTAAAAGTAAAAAATACAATTTGACAATAAGAGTGATATAATCGATCAAAGTTCAGTTTCCGAACTTTTTTTGAGGGGTTTATTTGATGCTTAAAATTGTGCATTTTTACGAAAATTTGTTGTTTTCATGTGCGTCTAGATTCGATTTTACTGACAGTCATCGGTGTCTTTATAATCTCTTCTGCCTTCAAAATGCCATGCGTAAACTGATTGATAATTATTGATGTAGGTATATCAAAGTATATGAAATCTGTGTAATTGCGTGAATTTCGATTAGTGTTGAGATAATCCGACCTACAATGAGTGCTGAATTATACTGCAATAATCTAACATACAAGTTGACGGTAATAATTCTCATTCAAGGATTCATTAAAGCCAAATATTCGTTTTGGGAAATTACCCAAAACCACTTTATTGGCAAAATTACTGAATTGATTAATATTGATGAAAGGGCTTGTGTGGAAAAAAATCCGAGCCGTGGTATCATTAAGTTAAAGGGTACCACCACCCAAAAGTAATATTCTTATTGAAGAACGGTAACATATTTAGTATTCCATTCCATCAACAAGTTCACAAAAATATGTTTCCAGAAAGAAAACAAATAATTGGAAACGCATCACCATTCTAAAGCATGCGTTCATGCGGCACTCCACTCCTGCTTCATGATGGAGCTCGAGAAGCGAGATGCCCAGATCAAACGGCTAGAAGCAAACCTCTCCACCACTGAAGCTCGCCTTGTAGATCTGGAGCAGTACTCTATGCTGAACTGCCTCATCATACACGGCATCGAGGAGACCACGGGAGAGTCCACTGACGATCTCATATGCAGCGTCGCCAAGGAGGAGCTAGATGTCACCATCTTGCCAGAGCACATCGACCGTTCACACAGGATCGGTCAACGCGGGAGGAAGGACCAACGGGGACGTCCACTGCATCGCCCGATCGTAGCGAAGTTCGCGACTTACGGGCCTCGATCGCGGATCTACGCAGCGCGCTCGAAGCTCCAGAAGTCAACCAAGAGGATCTTCATCCACGGAATTTTCAATCTTTCATTTAAATTCACAAAGTTTATCTGCAAAATATTTGGATATTTCTGATTATATTTTAACTCTACAACACACATTTTCAATATATGCATTTACAGAAACATGGTTTAAGCCTATGGTTTCATCACTTTATAATATGTCAGGATATTCCTTTATTCATAAATCACGAGATACTCGAAGAGGAGGTGGAGTATGTATGTACATTGATTCTAAACTTAGTTATCAAGAAAGAGACGATTTGACATTCTCGAATGATTCAATTGATAGATTGTTTGTTGAAATCAGTAGGAAAGGTCAGAAAAATATTATTGTTGGCGTTGTTTATAAACCACCAAATTTTGATTCTGATATTTTTAATGATATGCTTGAAAAATGTGTTTCTGCAATAGCTAAAGAAAAAAAAGATTGTTATATTGTTGGCGATTTTAACTTCGATATTTTGAAATATTCTTCCCATTTAGCCACTAATGAGTTTTTAAGTACTATGTATACAAACGGTCTTCGACCATTAATTACAAAACCCACTCGTGTAACACATTCCTCACATACTTATATTGATAATATATCTACAAATGTTGTGGACAACCCAATTGTACCTGGTATACTCTTTTCCGATATTTCGGATCATTTGCCTATTTTTAATCTTACAAAATCACTTCATACTCTTGATAGTCATTGCTCCAGAAAAACATCTGCATCATCTTTAAAGAATATTAACTTTACTGATCTTTCACACGATCTGTATAATGTTAATTGGTCACTTGTCAATAGATCTGATGACCCAAATGATGCATATGATACATTCATTGAAATTGTTACCCCTTTATGTAATAAACACACAGAAAAGAGTAAACCAATTAAAAAAGATAAGAAATATGTTCCTAGGAAACCATGGATAACGCAAGGTATTATGACGTCTATAGCTACAAAACAAAAACTGTATCATAAGTTTATTCATGTTCCATCCAAAATAAATGAAAAGAAATATAAAGGTTTTAGAAATAAGTTAAATAGAATTATACGTTTACGTAAACAGGATTATTTTACATTTTTAATTGAACAAAATAAAAATTATATATGTAAAACTTGGAAAATTGTTAATGAGATCATGGGAAGGCAAAATATTTCTAGACTACCTCAATTTATTCAAAAGCAACATAGACGTTTATATGATGATCGTGAAATAGCCGATGATTTCAATTCATATTTCTCTTCCATCGGATCATCTATTTCTGAAAAGATTAAACATTCGACAAAACCTTTTACTCACTATCTAAATAGTCGAACACGAAAATCTATATTTTTCCTTCCCACCAATGAAAATGAAACTATTGACATTGTAAAACAAATGAAAAATTCTTCATCATGTGGCCACGATGGCGTTAGTGTTAAATGTATTAAGAATATAATTCATGCAGTAGCCAAACCTCTTTCTGTTATTTATAATCTATCGATTTCAACCGGTATTGTCCCAGACTCATTTAAAGTAGCCAAAGTAATTCCTGTTTATAAAAAAAAACAATAAGAACCAAGTAGAGAATTATCGTCCTATTTCTCTCTTGTTAACATTTTCGAAAATTCTTGAACAAATTATTTATAAAAGATTGTATAATCATTTGAATGATAATGATATTTTAGTAAAAGAACAGTTTGAATTTCGCCCTTCCTATTCTACAGAAACAGCACTTTTACATACCTTGAAACAAATTATTACTTCTTTAGACAATAAACAAATTACTATGGCTATTTATATTGACCTGAGTAAGGCATTTGATTCTCTTGACCATAATATATTATTGCATAAACTTGAATATTATGGGATAAGGGGCATACCGTATAATTGGTTTAAGAACTACCTCACTGGTCGCAAACAGTTCACACAGTTTAATGATGTTAGTTCAGATATTTTACCCATAACATGTGGAGTACCACAAGGAAGTACACTTGGACCCTTATTATTTTTGATATACGCAAATGATATTATTAACACATCAAAGTTATTACGTTTTGTTTTATATGCAGACGATACAAATATTTTATTTATTCACAAGGATGAAAAGGCATTGTATAATACTGTTAATAATGTACTTACGAATGTATGTGATTGGTTTATGGCTAATCGACTACAAATTAATAGAGATAAAACAAAATATATGATATTTCGTTCGAGTAACCAATATAATAATTTAAATTTAAACGTTCATATAGACGATATTACTATTGATAAAATAAGTAAGATAAATTTTCTTGGGGTCATCATTGATGACCGACTTACTTGGACTGATCATGTCAATAGTATTCGCGGGAAGATTAGCATGTCTATTGGTATAATGCCTAAACTCCGCTCTATTCTTCCACTAAAAACCCTTTTCATGTTATACAATGCCTTCGTCTTGCCCTACTTAGATTACTGTAGTCTTGTTTGGTCTGATACCAGTTCAGGCAACTTACAACGTCTATATACATTACAAAAGAAAGCAATCCGAATTTGTACTAATTCTCACTTTATTGCTCATACTTCTCCGCTCTTTAAAGAATTTAATTGTGTAACATTCTATGACAGTATCTCACTGAAACTCGGTATTTTTATGTTTAAGTTCGTCAATGGCCTATTACCCGATATTTTTATTCAATACTTTAAACGAAATCTCGCTATCCATCAGTTTAATACAAGAAACAAAAACAATTTTGACTTGCCATTTTGTCGCTTAACATTGAAACAAAATAACTCTGTGATTTATAAAGGTAGCAAACTCTGGAATGAGCTCGACTCTACTCTTAAAAATGTAAATATGACAAGTTCTTTCAGGTCTAAGTTTAAACATTTTTTTGTCAATGCTTATTAATTACCATGATGTTCAATTATTTCCATCGGGGGGGGGGGGGGGGGGAGGGGGGTTAGGGGTGTTGGATTTTTAGCTTATTTATTTGTAATTTCTTGATTTAATGTAGTTAGTTTATCCTAAGTGGTTTTTTTTTTTTCGTGTATAACATTATATTATATTATGTATTTGTATATAGGTAATCACTCCCTCTCAAGCCTCTGGCTTTTTTATGTGATTTCCTGACACATTTTACCTTGTATATTGTATATTTTATGAGAAATCAATAAATGAATGAATGAATATTTGAAATTTGAAATTACGCAGACTACTATGTGTGCGGTGAATTGCAACGTGTGCAGAGCGAGCGAATCGCCGGGGAATCTATTGTTTACAAACGTGCGCGTGAATAGCTGCATTGGCGCACTCGCAAATGGTTGGCCCCTACGGAACCAGGAAATAGCAGTGGTTCCGTAAGTGGTGGAAATTAATTGCTTTGTTTATGAATTACACAACCCCTTTTCAAAATGTTGGGTATCTATTTGATATCACAAAACGGTACCAAAACATATAATAATGTGTTGTTCTTTGCCTGGCGGTCTTCTTTAAGAAATATCAGTTGAAATGTCTATTCATGCCGCTGACATAGGGCCTAAGGTCACCACCACCAGTTCGGCCGGTTACGCCGGCGTAATTATTCTGGCCCAGAGCGCACGTGGTTGAAGATTTACTATAGGTATTGCACGCAGCGGCTTTTAATTTTGACCATTTTATTGTTCAAATATATAATTCCAACGCAGTTTGTGTCCAAATCTTTACAACAACAATAAGTTATATTATCTGACTTAGTAAAATACGGCTAAACACGGTTCATGGATGGGGTGTCAATTTGGTATGACACTGCTCCGGGGAGGTATGACACCCACCCGCCATTCAATCAACATTACACAAAATGTACACATACCGGGACGTACGGTACCGTACCGTACCGCTACCCAGCTAGCCACCTGACGTCAGGCCGATGTCAAAAGTTGTTGGCCGGATGTCGGCATATCACGGTTGGCTCGAAGTTAAAATGTCCGCCAGCCCAACATCGTAACCACGTCATTTTGTGATACGTAAATATCTGACAATGGCCCAACATCAACTCATGACATTGGACCAACATAACATTATGATGTGGGCGCGAGGTTAAAATGTCCGCTAGCCTAACATTGTCCCAACATCATTTTGTGATGTCGGGCAAATGTCAATTTCCGACAATGGCCCAACACCAAATCCTGACATAGGACAGATATCAAATTCTGATGTGGGCTCGACGTTAAAATGTCCGCCAGCCCAACATCGTCACCACGTCATTTTGTGATGCGTCAATTTCTGACAATGGCCCAACATCAACTCATGACATTGGACCAACATAACATTATGATGTCGGCGCGAGGTTAAAATGTCCGCTAGCCCAACATTGTCCCAACATCATTTTGTGATGTCGGGCAAATGTCAATTTCCGACAATGGCCCAACACCAAATCCTGACATAGGACAGATATCAAATTCTGATGTGGGCTCGACGTTAAAATGTCCGCCAGCCCCACATCGTCACCACGTCATTTTGTGATACGTCAATTTCTGACAATGGCCCAACATCAATTCATGACATTGGACCAACATAACATTATGATGTGGGCGCGAGGTTAAAATGTCCGCTAGCCCAACATTGTCCCAACATCATTTTGTGATGTCGGGCAAATGTCAATTTCCGACAATGGCCCAACACCAAATCCTGACATAGGACAGATATCAAATTCTGATGTGGGCTCGACGTTAAAATGTCCGCCAGCCCAACATCGTCACCACGTCATTTTGTGATACGTCAATTTCTGACAATGGCCCAACATCAACTCATGACATTGGACCAACATAACATTATGATATGGGCGCGAGGTTAAAATGGCCACTAGCCCAACATTGTCACAACATCATTCTGTGATGTTGGCCCAATGTCAATTTCCGCCAATGGCCCAATATCAAATCCTGACGTTGGGCCAACATCAAATTCTGACGTTGGGCCAACATCAAATTCTGACGTTGGCCCGACATTACAATGTCCGCCAGCCCGACATTAGCCCAACGTTATTTTGTTATTGTTGGCCCAACATCAAATCTTGACGTTGGCCCAACATGAAATATTGACGTTCGCCCGACGTTTGAATGTCCGCTAACCCAACATTGGCCCAACGTCATTTTTTGCTGGACCAACATCAAAATTTGACAATGGCCCAATGTCATTAATATGACATCTCCAATAAGAGGTCGACCTAATATAGCGCCGATGTTGGGACTGGTATCAATTTAAGAGGTCGCTACCCAGCTAGCCACCTGACGTTGTGCCAACATTGGGCCAATGTAAAAAGTCGTTTTAAGACGACGTTGGGCCTACATTAAAAATCCGACGTCGCCGCGACGTAAAAATGTCCGCCAGCCCAACATCAGCGCGGCGTTTTTTTTTTTTTTAATGCTGGCCAAACGTCATTTTGCGATTTCGACCCAACATCAATTATTCAGTCAGTGGTCAAGTCATGGTTGTGAAATTAATGTCGGGACAATGTTAGTAATGAGACAAGAATAGGACATCTCAATTTTGACGTCAAACCGAAATCCTACGACGTCAGAATGGGCAGAAGTGAATCAAGTCGGCTAATAGTCATTAAGTTGATGTTGAGCCGATGTCAATGATCCGACATGAATATGACATCTCAATGATGACGCCATAGCGATATCCTGCCGATGTCAGAACTGGCAGCAATGAAACAAGCCGGCAAATGGTCGCCAGTTCCGATATCGGTACAACATTGACCCAACGTCATATTTGAGCTGTCATATTTATGTATATTTAATAACATAAGCCCAACATCAATTTTGCTATCTTTGACTGACCTCTTAATTTGCTACCAGTTCCAACATCTGCGCGATATTAGCACGACGTCATATTTGAGATCACTTATTCATGTCGGATTAATGACATCGGCACAACATCACTTTAATGACCATTTTCCGACTTGTGTAATTGCTGTCTGACATCGGCAGGATATCGCTTTGGCGTCATCATATAGAGATGTCATATTGAGGTCCAATTAATAACATTGGCCAGACATCAATTTCACAACCATGTACCGACCTCTTAAATTGCTACCAGATACAACATCATCAGAATATCGGACTGACGTCATAGTAGAGATGTCATATTTATGTAGGAGTAATGACATCCGCCCGACATCTATTTCACAACCTTTTACCCACCTTTAAAATTTCGTAAAGTTCCGACATCTGTGCGGTATAGGCCCAAAGTCATATTTTGGATGTCATATTTATGTCTAATTAATAACTGTGACCCGACATCAATTTCACAGCATTTTACCGACCTCTTAAATTACTACCAGTTCCAACATCGGGGCGATAGAAGGCCGATTTTATATTTGAGATGTCATATTCATGTCGAATTATTGACATTGGCACAACATCCATTTAATGACTATTTAATGATTAGTTTCATTGGTGCCATTTATGACATCGGCAGGATATCGCTTTGGCGTCATAATTGAGATGTCATATGGATGTCCAATAAAACTCATTGGTCCGACATCAATGTTACAACCATTTACCGACCTCTTTAATTGCTACCAGTTCCAACATCGGCGCGAAATTATCCCGACGTCATATTGGAGATGACATATTCATGTCAGAATATTGACATCGGCTGAACATCGATTTCATGACTATTTGCCGACTCGTGTTATTGCTGCCAATTCTGACATCGGCGCGATATCGGCTTGACGTCATATTTGTGATGTCATATTGATGTCCAATTAATAACATCCGTCCGACATCAATTCCACAACCATTTACCGACCTCTTAAAATGATATATTCCGACATCGGTACAACATTGGCCCAACGTCATATTTGAGATGTCATATTCATGTTGGTTTATTGACATCTGCCCAACATTAATATTACAACCCTCTATCGAGCATTTAAATTCGTATCAGTTTCGGCATTGGTGCGATTTTAGCGCGACGTTTTTATTTGAGACGTATTTTTTTCGTCAGCTTAATGACATCGGCACGACATTCAACTACAACCATTTTCCGACTTATTTCATTTCCAAAACCTCCAACTTAAATTCGACGTTGGCGTAATGTTGGCGCGACGTCTGTTTGCCGACCGCGATCTTGCCGACGACCTGCCGACACCGGTCCGACGTCAGTTAGCTAGCTGGATACTTATATTAGTTTTGTTAACTTGCTTTGAGAATCTTGAATGAATTGAATTTTGTTTGATCGATTACAAACATTAGTAATTCAAAAGTAAAAAAAAAAAGTATTGCTATCGGGGGGAATTCATGATCGATTATAAGCGATCGTAAGTGAAATGAAAATTGTAGATTTTTGGAATTATTTATATTAAAAAATATACTTTTGTCATGTCCTTGCTGCTGTAAATAATTTAGAAGGATATATAAGAATATAAATAACACCTTTAAATATGTTATGAATATGATTTGAAGGTGGATTATTTCAGATTCAACGCTCTGCAAATACTAACCATTACAAAACAAACATGCTAAGAAGAGGTGTATATATATTATACCGATTGCGACCTATGTTTGTAGGACGATAGGATGATAGGTTTAGGAGTAGGCAATAGGTGTAGGAATAGGATATTTATAGAATTATGCTTTATGAATGAATGTGTGTAAAGGTTAAACAAAAAGCATGGATCGGACGTGGAATCTACGAATGTTTTCCAATTTCTTTTTACGTTTTTGATGTTTGACGTAGGACACGTTGGCCATTTGACAGTGGGCCATTGTCAAATTTTGATATTGGTCCAGCATCAGAAAATGACGTTGGGCCGATGTTGGGTTAGCGGACATTCAAACGTCGGGCGAACGTCAATATTTGATGTTGGGCCAACAATACAAAATAACGTTGGACTAATGTCAGGCTGCCGGACATTTTAATGTCGGGCCAACGTCAGAATTTGATGTTGGCCCAACGTCAGGATTTGATATTGGGCCATTGGCGGAAATTGACGTTGGGCCAACATCACAGAATGATGTCGTGACAACGTTGGGCTAGCGGACATTTTAACCTCGAGCCGACATCATAATGTTATGTTGGTCCAATGTCATGAGTTGATGTTGGGCCATTGTCGGAAATTGACGTTATGCCCATATCACAAAATGACGTAGTGACGATGTTGGGCTGGCGGACATTTTAACGTCGAGCCCACATCATAATTTGATATCTGTCCTATGTCAGGATTCGGTGTTGGGCCATTGTCGGAAATTGACATTTGCCCGACATCACAAAATGATGTTGGGACAATGTTGGGCTGGCGGACATTTTAACGTCGGGCCAACGTCAGAACTTGTGGTTCTCTCAACGTCAGGAATCGATGTTGGGCCTACCTTAGAACTGACATTGGGCCTACCTTAGAACTGACATTGGGCCATTGTCAATAATTGATGTTGGGCCGAAATCGCAAAATGACGTTGGGCCAGCATTAAAAAAAGACGCCGAGCTGATGTTGGGCTGGCGGACATTTTCACGTCGCGGGGACGTCGCATGTCGCATGTCGGCCCAACGTCCTCTTAAAACGAATTTTACATCGGCCCAACGTTGGCACGACGTCAGGTGGCTAGCTGGGTATATACCGTACCGTGCGATAATCGTTCTTCTCGCAGCGGGCTCGCAGCCACTGAATTCAAACGAAAATCAGCGATTTCCAGTACACTTGAACAGATAATTACCTGATTAACATAATCGAAGGAAACAATCAACACATATTTCCGATATAGAAATGCAGTAATCGGAATTACATGTTGAGATATTATTGCGGAGAGAGTGAAATTAGGTATGAAAATCGACCGTGTGCTGTGTTGCGTTGCGAGATGACTGTGTGTGTGTGTGTGTGTGTGTGTGGGTGTGTGTGCGTGTGTGTGTGTGTGTGTGTGTGAGTCGAGTGAGGAAAAAGCCCAACGTCCACGAAACGGATTATGATTTCAATTCGTTTTAATTTAAATAATCAGATGATATAACAGTTGTTAACTTTGTTGTCGGGAAAATCATGGAATGTTCCAATCCTCGGGATTTTAAATGCTATTTCGTGAAGAAAATAAGTCCCTCGACTACGTCTCGGGACTTATAATCTTCCCTCAATAGCATTTAAAACCCTCGGAGTTGAACATTCCGTGATATCCCCTCCACCACCTGTTAACAACTGTATAATGATACATACTTTCACATGGTTGGCGAAAAACAAAATGTTTTTGTTTTCATTTTGTGTGGGTGGGACGTTTCCAAGTACTGTGATTTAGCTTTAAATGAAAGAATATACAAGTCACTCAACGCATGTATATTAGTAGATGAAATAATGAGTTTTAAGTCGACCACGACGCTCATGAGGGATTATCTTTGTATTTACAACCCTCAGTTTGTTCATGAAATTTGCGTTTAGTATGTACAGCATAATACGTCTCGGAATAGAATTCCTAGATTAATGGCGCAATATAAATGCCGGTGTATTATTATGATTATTATGTATAATTACATTTTTCAGCGGAATCAAATACAGATTACGATGGAAAATATTGTTCAAGAAAAGCCTGCCGACTTTCCACGTCTGCTTCGAAAAGATCTGAATACTGCCCCATCTAGAGCACAGGCTACGAGAATCAAGCGGGACATCATGCAGTATATCCATACTAAGATTGGTCAATACGAGGAGACTCATAAAGAAGATTTCAGAGAAACTCCGATTTCGTTTGACATTGATGATATTCATACGGTAAGAACTGTTGATGTTTATATTTTGTTATTGAAGGCTTATCTTCTGTGTCCCATAATTGCATTTTATTTTGCATCAGTTTTATTTAAAGCGATCTAGTATTCTTTTAGACATGAACAACAACTGACAAAGGGTTAATAAAAATGTGTATTTCTTTGATTTTATACAAATCATGCCCAGTGCGTGATGTGTGAAAATTCTACGGTAAATGAAAGTCATAATTATAACCGAGTAATGACCGAAAATACAAAGTAATATTTGCTTACTCATTGTTTTAAACTTAATATGCAGTCTCCCAAGAAGATTCTCGAATCTTAACAGAACTATTATAAATATCTTAATTTCTAAAGAGAAATTTGCTAACATTCTACTTAGTTTACTTTACTTAATTTAATGGTGATGTATCTACGAACCTAGGTTCTAAATATGTTTTGTGGATTTTGACGACGTTACTATGACCGGATTGCGTAAACGTATGCCAAACGTATAGAAAATATGCGAAGAAATATCATTCGGTGACGAACGTCGTCTCCGTTGCTGCTCGAAGAACGGATATGAAACGGATTTAACGTACAAAAACGCACGATTACCAGACCAGTACAGGACAGCTGAATAGAACTGACATCACCGTATGAGTAACGGTCCTAACGGACAACACCGTACAAGTAAATTACAAAAACCGGTCAAAACGAAAGTGGAACGCATAAGAAACTGACAAAACGTTCTTCGAACGTATTTATTAGCCCGGTCACATCTGACCGGATTGCGAAAACGTATGCCAAACGAACAGCAAAATTGTCAATCCGTTCGTCTCCGTTTGTCTCCGTTCGTATACGTTTGTTGTCCTATTCTTGTTCGGCGAATACGTTTCTTGTACGGCGTGTCTGTTCTATCCGGTTGAAAATTTTGTGCATGTACAAAACTTGTAACGGACACCACCGAATACAGTCGTCTGTCGGTTGTACGTTTGTTGTGCGCTGTGCATCTGTTTTGTTCGGAACTCGTACGTTTCTCGTCCTGTACTTGTCAGTTCGTATCCGTTATTGTCCGGTGGACCTGTGTCACGACCGGACAACTAACGGATTCCGAACAAAATGGATGCACAGCGCACAACAAACGTACAACCAACGGACGACTGCATTCGGTGGTGTCCGTTACAAGTTGTGTGCATGCAGAAAATTTTCAACCGGATAGAACAGACATCGCCGTACAAGGGACGTATTCGCCGAACAAGAAAAGGACAACAGACGTGTCCGAACGGAGACAAACGGAGACGGACGGATTGACAATTTTGCTGTTCGTTTGGCATACGTTTTCGCAGTCCGGTCAGATGTGACCGGGCCATGATTGAGCTTACGAACGTAGCGAATTTGGGACTTCGCCAGATTCGTAAAAGGTTGCAAAAGGTTCGTAAAAGGTTGCAAGAAAGTTCGCAAACAGTTTTCATTGTCGCAAACAGTTTTTCTTGTCGCAAAGAAATTTTGAACATGTTCAAAATTTCTTTGCGAATTTATTTTTTCCACAAACAGTTGCAAGCGTTTGCAAAACAGTCGTAAGTCTTTGCAAACGGTTGTAAGACGGTGTCGCTGAAGTTCTTTTTGATTCGCCAATGCTAGCGACCACATGACCATATGGTTCCTATACCGTGCGTCCCAAAAAAAAACTATACACTTTTGAAATGGCTGCCGAATAAAAAATATATGATTCTGGGGGGAAAGTTTTATATGTATGGAAAGCCCATAAACTCAACTTTCATATGACACCAAAAAGTCCGAAAATAATTCATGCTTGGGTGAGCACTGCTCACTATTGTAAAGGGTATGAAAATTATGTTGCGCAGGAATTAGCCTTCCAATTTGTGAGAGGTAAATCCTTTGGAGCTTACAGAATTGAGGATGATATGACCAATTTATGATCAATTGTGATGAGTTTGGGTTTGCTGAGTGAAATTTGTGGTTGATGGGATAAAAATGTTATGCATGAGTGAACAGGAATTGCATTTATTATTGTAGCATTGTAACTTTCCCTGGTAGACTCAGTGGTGTGTTCATGGGAGTCGGGGTGATGGTACATGGTGCAGGGGAGGTGAAATGTAGGGTAGGACTTTGTTGGGTAGATGGGATAAGGGTCAAGAAGACATGTATGCCCCCCCCCCCCCCTCTCTCTCTTTCTCTCTCTCTCTCTTCCTGGGTGTGCTTGTGCATATCACGACAATTCATATTCGTTGGTCTCCACTCCAAAATATCCAGACCACCTTCCCTTATCCCGAATTCTACCTACATTTCCCAAATTGGACTGGTTGCTATTATCCATTGACACCTGAAATCAATCACAATCTATCAGTCAATCAATCAATACCGTGAATTAGACAATCAACATTCAGCTATCAATCACTTAATCAACAATGTATCAGTCAATCGGTACATGTACATGTACCATCACCCCATCCTGACTCCCATGAACACACCACTGAGACTACCAGGGAAAGTTACAATGCTACAATAAAACAATAAAAAACCATAAAATTCACTCAGCAAACCCAAACTGATCGCAATTTATCATGAATTTATCATATCACCCTCAATGTTGTAAGCTCCAAAGGACTTACCTCTCACACATTGGAAGGCTAATTCCTGCGCAACCTAATTGTCATACCCTTTACAAAAGTGAGCAGTGCTCACCCAAGCATCAATTATTTTCGGACTTTTTGGTGTCGTATGAAAGTTGAGTTTATGAGCTTTCCATACATATAAAACTTTTCCCCAGAATCATACATTTTTTATTCGGCAGCCATTTCAAAAGTGTATAGTTTTCAAAAGATTTACCTCTCACAAATTGGAAGGCTAATTCCTGCGCAACCTAATTTTCATACCCTTTACAAAAGTGAGCAGTGCTCACCCAAGCATGAATTATTTTCGGACTTTTTGGTGTCGTATGAAAGTTGAGTTTATGAGCTTTCCATACATATACAAAATTTTCCCCAGAATCATTTTTATTCGGCAGCCATTTCAAAAGTGTATAGTTTTTTTTGGGACGCACGGTATAAACTCGACCCATTGAGTGGCGAATGATTACGAACGTTGCGAATTTTGGATTTGCCAACTTTTCTGACGAATGTTGGCGAATCCAAATTCGCAACGTTCGTAAGCATTCGCCGCTCAGTGGGATACCCTCTTGCACCACATATTGTCGTCCCTGCACAAATTGTCGTCGGCGACAATTTGTGCAGAATTATGACACCACAAATTGTCGCCTTCTGCACAAATTGTCGTCGGCG